>CM026071.1:31532700-31725200 GCA_014839685.1 Anableps anableps | reverse complement strand
GCAAACAATATTTGAGAGAAATGGTTATTTTGTGTAATAAATAGAAAATGTTTTAGATTTTTGCGTTCAGCTCATGAAAAATGGGAGCAAAAGCAAAAGTGTTGCGTTTATATTTTTGTTAGGTGACAAAATGCAAAAGGTTTCAAAAGGTATAAAAAAAGGTATAAAACTGTCTTGTGATTGATTGGCAGTCTGTCCTGGGTGTTTAGTAATCATGCTTATTAACATCATCAAGAACCCCCCCCCCCATGCTTCTATGTTCTGGAAAACAATACAAAACTCATACAAAATCAACTTGTAGCAGCAAAGTGAATCATTTTCAAATATATTTTCATAAGCAAGCTCTTAAAATAGTGGGTAGCTTGTTGTACTAATTTTAGTTGTCTGCTTTCTTCCTTCCGGAACAGTCTGTGCTCATGTGGCCTTAATGTGGCCGGTTTAAAATGTCTGACAGGGATATTTATCACGGTGCTTTTGGCTGGGCCTGCTCAAGTCTGGCAGGATTCTCAGCTGGTTCTGCAAACAGAGCTTCGTGTGAACTGGACATCGTGTTTCTCACGACTGACCTCATTACTGTATCTTGTACGTACACGCTGTTTGTTTACTTTTTTTTCTTTTTTTTTTTTTTTTTTGGTTTGTTTTGTAGTTCATTTTTTTTGTCTACCAGTTATTATAATTAAACCGAAGAGAATGAACAGTGAGATTCCTGGTGGACGTTTTTATTGTTTTTATTGGAGAAAAATCATTTTAAAATTTTGGAAATAAAAATTGTTGTTCCTGCATCATGTAAATTTGAAACAAAAATTTACTGCACATATAGCTTAAATCCCTTAAACTCTTCCACGCTTGGTTACAGAACAAGCACAAACTTCCATGTATTTTATTAGGATTTCGTACAATCAACCAGTGCAAAGTTGCGCATAATTTTAAAGCAGATGAAATATTTCTTTTTATTTTAAAAATAAAAATCAGTCGATACTTTATAGAACCACCTTTCACTTAAAAACACCTGCAGGTCTTCAGTATCTTTTCCTATGTAGAGACTTTCTTCCCCCTTTTCTTCTTTAGGAAATATCTCGTCAAAAAGACTGAGTTACAGAGTCTGAACATAAATGTTCAAGTCCACATATTCCTGCACATTCATTTTCACTCTGCACACTTCAGACTCCTGTCATCTACAGAAATACTCAGACGGCTCTGCAGCGGTCGGGTGGATCAGAGATGGACAAGGAGCTGAGTGCGGAGAGCTGGTGGACCGCTTTGAGTCATGGTGTGGAAACAATCATCTCATCTTGAATGTGAACAAAGCAAAGGAGATGATTGTAGATTTCAGGAGAACCAGGGTCGGATCAAACCCTGTTTCCATCATGGGAGAAGAAGTGGAGGTGGTTGAGGAATATAAATACCTCGGTGTTCATCTGGACAACAGACTGGACTTCTGGAGGAAGCTAAGATCCTTCAAGGTTTGCAGCAAGATGTTGCAGATCTTCTATAAGTCTGTTGTTGAGAGCATCATCTCCTCTGCCATCATCTGCTGGGGCAGCAGCATCAGAACCAGGGACCTAAAAAAGCCCAACAACCTGATAAAGAAGGCTGGTTCTGTTCTGGGGACGACTGGAACCTCTGGAGATGATGATGCAAAGAAGGATTTTGCATAAAATCAAGAAAATTATGGACAACCCTGGACATCCTCTTCATGAGACTGTTGTTGGAAAACAGAGTCTCTTCAGTCAGAGGCTTCTTCAGTTTGGCTGTAAAACGGACCGCTACAGGAGATCTTTCCTGCCCACAGCCATCACCATCTATAATAACTCCTTGACTAAATCAGTTACATCAACATTTAATTTCCCTTTGGGATAAAGAAAGTATTTTTGAATTTGAATTTGTAGTCACAGAACCTGCCTGACCTTTGCCCCTGGCTCAGGTCTTCTGCAGCTGCTAACGGGTTTTGTTTCAGGAACGCTCTAGATTCACCTCCATCCATCTTCTGATCAACTCTGACCTTCTTCCCTGCCCCATGCTGACAGAAAGCATCGCCACAGCATGATGCTGCCAACATCATGTTTCATTATGGAGATGGTGTGTTCTGAGCGATGCACTTCGTATGCAGAGCGCCTTCTTCCTAATATTTGCGGTGTCCCCTACATGGGTTGTGGCAACAGTGAGTTTAACAGTAGGTTTCGAGGTAAACCCCAGATTTGTGGACTTAAAGAGCTTTTTTGAGACGTTCAAAGCTTGGAATATTGTTTTATAATCCGATGCTGTTTTAAAACTTCTCTACACCTTCGTCCCCGACCTCTCGACTATGTTCCTTGGTCTTCATGATGCTGCTTGTTCACTAATGTTCTCAGATCACTGAGTTTTCCAAGAGCAGCTGCATTTATACTGGACACAGATGAACTCCAACTAGGTGCAATGGATTGATTTTGAGGGGTGTTAGAGTAAAAGGGTTGATTGATTTTTTTTTTTTTTTTAAACGTTTGAAAAGCACATATACTTTGTTTCCAAGTCACAAAAATTTCAAATGCAATGCGTTGGATTTTGAGGTTGTCATAAGACAAAATGTAGGAAGGTTCAAGAGACGTGAACACTTCTGCAAAGCAGTGGCTCCTGTTGTAGTATTTAATCACGTACTCTGATGCAGACGTAGAGTTTCAGTCCTAAACAAAGAAATGAACTAGCCTAAAATGAGGGGGAAACACTTATTAATCACGTTTATTAGAAGAGACTTCGAGCATTTTTCATGCTGTGCCACAGAGCACGTTTCAGTGTTGGCAGTTTAGCTGTGAACCTAAAACAAATGCACTCATCTGAGCAACCTTTCACCCAGATACTACTTTCTGAACGTCTTTTGGGATCAAAAACAGATTTAATGCTCGGTGTTGTCACAGAAACTGAATATTTTAGTTCCTGCATGAAAACTTTATTTGCCGTATTTCAACATTTTTTTGGAAAATGTAAACTGGATGGAAGATTTTGGCTTGTTGACTCCAAAGCATTGACTTTATTCATCATTAGCGCTTGTTTTGCAGAACGATTGTTTTGTTTCTGCGTGACATCCCTTAGCAAATTAGAACATGCCATTTGTTTTGTTTCAAGGTGAAATTTCAGGTAACTCTTTGAAAACACTTTTTTTTTTTTTTTTTTTTTGAAATAAGCCTCAGGTAAATTCTCTACAATGCTGCAGACGGTGGTGTTGAAATATGTTTTTGGTGTATTTTAGACCTCCAAACTTGGCCCACAGAAGGGAACACAAACAGAAAACACAAACACACCGCAGCGGTTTGGGAAGATAAACGATCACGGTACCTGCATGCGGCTTTTTCAGTTGATGCAGAAATCCCTCAGTGGCACGTGAGCAGTCAGGTCCAGCGGTCCATGCGTCTGGCTTGTGTTGCTGATCAAATACAAACCTACAACAGGATGACACTTTAGACCCCGAAAGCGGAATGAACCCCTTTACCTGAGCTTAAAATATACGATGAGTCAGTGTGTCTGGTAAAGCTATTTACTGGATGTGCCTTTCCTCTCATTTTATCTTATCTGGGCAGAATTAACTTGTGCTTTTGAGTCCTGGATGTTGGACCGATCGATTGAGCCGGGTACCTTTGCTCCAGATTCCCGGTTTCTGTTTGAGCTGACCGATGTGCACAAGCAGGCTGTGCTGTGAGAAGCTGGCCATGCCTGTTACAGCAGATCAGACAGACAATAAAACTAAGAACAGAAAACATGATTAAACAGACTTATATCTGGAAACATTATAATCTGCATTTCCAGCTGAAAACAATTGACACAGAACCACAAATTGGTGTAATCTGTGCTGTGTAACATTTTATTACAGTTTTTGATTTCTAATATTTATGAAGTACCCCTGAGAAAAATTGGCATTGCTTTATCACTCAAATGTATCCCAAGAAACTAATTTTGGTTGCTAATTGCAAATAAAATCTTAAAATTACTGACAAATCATTTCTAGCAGTACCTCTTCAAAGTGATCACTGAGAATGCAGTGAACTGGAACCTGTTTTCCATCTGAAAGTTGATTTTTTTTTTTTTTTTTTTGCATTTTATCATGTTGCAATGACAAACATCAATGTTTTGTTGAGTTTTTATGTTATACCGACTCAAAGTAATGCATATCTGTGAAGTAGAAAGAAAAATTTCCAAATTTTCCAAATATTTTCACAAATAAAGATCTGAAAAGTGTGCCGTAGTTCTCCGCCGGTTTTGCAGAGCTGCAGACGTTGCAACTCGACCACCTTCTAAGGTCTAACAGACGTCTTCCAGCATTGTGCCTCATTTAGCTCCTCCAACCATCCTCCTACCAAGTCAGACCAGCTTCCATGATAAGGTAAATCATCCCCACAGCAAGAAAGCCACAAAGTTCAGTTTTGGTCTCATCCGACTAGAACTTCTTCTACATTTTTTGCTGTGACAAGTTCCTGGCTTTGGACAAACTGCAGAGCAGATTTATGGAGCCTGTTGCCAGATTGTTCCACCTGAGCTTTGGATCTTTGCAGCTCCTCCAGAGTTACCTTGGGTCTCTTGGATGCTTCTCTAATTAATGCTCTGCCTGTCCAACATGTCAGATGAGGTGGACGCTCATGTCTAGGTAAGTTTGTAGTAGGCTTGCATGATATATCAGTTGAGATTTATACCTATTTTCTTCTTTAGATTCGGTTATTATTATTATTTATGTAGCGCCAATTTACAAACGTCGTCTCGAGGCACTTTACAAAAAAAAAAAAAAAATTCAGTTCAATCATACATACATTTCAGTTGATCCTGGTTATCAAACAGTGCATTAAGATCAATTAATTATTCAAAGTAGTTCAAAAAGTTTCTAAGGAAACCCAGCAGATTGCATCGAGTCATTGACTTGCAGCATTCACTCCTCCTGGACGAACACGTAGCGACCGCATGGCATTGTGTCACTGACTTTACAGCAATCTCTCATACCGAGCATGCATGTAGCGACAGTGGAGAGAAAAAACTCCCCTTTAACAGGAAGAAACCTCCAGCAGAACCAAAACCTGGCCATCTGTCACAACCGACTGGAGGTTTGAGAAGACGGAGCAGATAAAACAGAAGAACCGATGTGGGAGTACTTTTAACAAAAAGTAAAATATTAATAGAAGGAGAACAATTAGTTGATGGCAGCATTATCTCAGCTGAAGGCCTCCTCCAGGAAGGCATCACAGCCAAACAGAACGCCAGACCAGGTGTAGCTTCTATGGAGAGAAAAATAACTGAGAGAAAAAGTTAGCAGTTGAAATAACAGCAAATAATGCAAAGTGGAGAGTAGTAGAAGAAGAAAGTGAGAAAAAGTGGTCAGTTTTTCCTCCAGTAGCCTTAGCCTATGGCAGCATAGCTACAGAAATAGCTCAGGATAACCTCATCCAATCTAACTATACCTGGTCTTAAAAGTAGACGGGGTGTCTGCCTCACGGACTAAAACTGGGAGCTGGTTCCTCAGGAGAGGAGCCTGATAACTAAAGGATCTGCCTCCCATTCTGCTTTCAGAAACTCTGGGAGCCACCAGTAAACCTGCAGTCAGAGAGCGAAGTGCTCTGTTAGGAACATCTGGACCAGTCAGATCTCTGATGGATGATGAAGCTGATTATTAAGGGCTTCATATGTGAGAAGGAGAATCTGAGATTATAATCTGGATTTAACAGGGAGCCAATGAAGGGAAGCTAAAATAGGAGAAATATGATCTCTCTTTTTAATTTTCATCAGAACTCTTGCTGCAGCTTTTTGGATCAGCTGAAGGCTCTGAACTACATTCTGTGGACTTCCTGATAGTAAAGAAATACTTTAGTCCAGCCTTGAAGTAACTTTCCTTCTTTTCCTCTCCTTCTCATCTTTCCTCCATCACTCTGCAACCTTTAGCATTTTGAGCAATTTTTAATAACCTAACTCTGCTTTTAAGTTATATTCAGTGACAAACCTCTGAAGCCTTCACAGAACAACCATATTTATAATTGACTATTAATTAGTTAACTTTTGCAGGCAATTGGTTGTACTGGATTTTATTTAGGAGGCTAAATACAAATACACACCACATTTAAAGTTTTTTATTCTTAAAAAAATGTAAACATTTTCCTTTATCCCTCTTATCCCAGTATGTGGCAGAGGAAGCTCTCCAGCCAGAGCCGGCGCTGTTTGCTTTTCGTGTTTGATCAGAGATGTTATTTTGCAACAGGACTTTGGTCAGTCTATTCTTAGTTATCAGTGTTCATTTTAGTAAAATGTTCACTGTTTGTTGTATTTCTCAGAATAGTACGTACTGAGAACCAATGATTTCATTGATTTCTTTCTGTTGCCAGAATGAGAAAAGTTTTTAACATTGCACAACTCTAAGTTGTATAACGACGTCCGAAGACACAGCCCGCCAGCTGCCCGCTCACTTCATCTCTAAAAACTTGCTGCTTTTAATGCAAGTAGATGTTCAAGTAAAGTATTTGCATCACTGAATATCTTGATCGCAACAGAGTAAAAACAAACAGAAAGCAAACTTTAAATTAGTGATTAGTTTTGACACAATCTGAAGTTTCACAGTAAAATGTACATATACAGTTAAGCCCTTAAATATTTATACCACTGGCTGCTGATATTTTAATCAAACCAAGACCTCTCTTTCTTTCTGTTGGGACAGGCCTCTCTCAGTGATGATGATAAAGCAACATAAGGTGTATTTATTTTGGAAAACAAAATCTGTTTCTATTTATATTTTCTTAAAATAAAGAAGATGAAAGAATAATTTATACTCTTCTCAATAATCAGTGGAAAAAAAAAATCTTTATTGGCATTACAGCAGTCAAACCCATCTTACAATTTCTGAGCAGCTTTTTGTTGCAGACATCCCCACAGAATGACACTGCCACCACCGTGCTTGACACTTGGTGGAGTGTTCTTGTATCTGAAAGCCTCGCTTTTTGGAAGCGGGGGCTTCTTTCTCCTCTTCGTACGTCAAAATGTGTGATTGGCAACGCTCGAGACAGTCGCAAATCTGCCCTGCAAGCATAGGAGGTTGATGCAGATGGACACTATTTCATCTTTTAGGGCAACATTTTTCACAGCTAAATAACATCTTCTTTAAGAAAAAAAATTAGGTATAGAAAAGAGATTCCCATTTATTAACAAAGTTTTTACATTAATCTTAGTTTTTCTCAACAACGACCAACTTTTTCTCAAAAGCAAATCTCACTTCTCATATAAGAAAACAATCAACCCCCAAAATTTAGAAACCGTGGGCCTTTTTTTATGTTTTGTGTCAGCAACGATTTACACATCTGTTTTCAACAGAAATTTGACCAATTTGATCATTTTAATAAAACTGAAATAGTTTTGTTTGTTACCAAAAGTGTTTTCAAATAAAAAAAAACTTATTAAAAATTGTACCATTTTTGTGGCCCCCAGTGCTTTCATGCCTTGACTTTGGCAACAGGTTTGTTCAGCTCAGGTCTTGTGAAAGTGAGTTTTACACCACAGCCTCCGATGCTCTGCATTGCACTTAATGAGGTCACGCTTAGACGCAGCTCCTTGGTCATGGAAACCCATTCCACAATATTCTGGAGCCACATCACGTTTGGAGAGCTTGTATGTCTTGCAGAAAGTTGACAACCTCTGCAGCCCAGTCTGTGATTTTAAGACGTCCACCAATTTGTTAGAATTCCTCAGTTGACTGTAAGATTTCATGACTGGGATTATCCCATTAGTGGCATCCTAAAATGGTACCACGCTGGGATTCACCAAGCTGCTCCTGCAGTCTGCAGGCCTATAGGTGCTAGATTTTACACACTTGTGACCATGGAAGACAAAACACCATGGGAGTGGGGGGTGGTGGATATTTTTGACAATATAGCATATATTTGCCTCTGTGGGAATTAGAAAAGATTCAGACTTATGCAAAAAATTGTTTTTAAAGAAAATAAAGGTAATTTGTGTTCGAAACAGTTTAAAAATGCGTCCATACCCTAAAATTAAACAAATATTCATGCCCACGGTGAGTGTATATAAACTTCTGACCCCCACTGTATGTTCAAACACTAACAGTGAAGGTCTTAAAGACATCTGGGCCAGTAAACGCCTTATTTAGTTTAAGTTAATCTCCCTGACCTTTACTCTCCATGACGTCTTCAACAGGCTGCTGGCGCACACTAAAGCTAAACTGAGACGTTGCATAAACTGCATTACAACTTGAATTAATCGTTTCTAATCATGTCAGCGGTCTAAACAGATTAAGTCCATTGTTGAGTCAGCTCTGTTCTCTCTAGGTTATATAAAGCCTCAACCCACCTGGGTGCTTTGAATGAGGTGAATGTGATCTTTACTGAAAACACTAAACATGGGAAATCGTTTCCGTACCATTCCATAGTTCTTCACAATGTAAAGGTTAACAGAAGATACATGTGACACAAAAGAGGTGAAGAGAAGAGTTTTATTATCAGTTGTAGTTTATTACAACAAATACATAAAAAAATGTTTTTACACACTAGTTTTTTTTTTTTTTATAACTTTTGGTCATGATATAAACAAACTATATACAGGCAAAAAGGACTTTTTTTTTTTTTTTTTTTGCTCAGGGTACTGAAACACCAGCAACACTACCACCATCGTTACATCTCCACTGCTGGACTATGTGAGTGGTGGCAGGTGGATGGTGAGGAAGGTGCAAAGGAAGAGGAGGAGGGTTAGATGCTAAGGGACTGAGGACTAGGAGGAAGTCGGTGGAGGGGACATAGGTTCATGTTTCCCATTTTCGCTGCTTTCGCTGAGTTGTCTGGTCCTGACCATTTCCCTGGCGATGCAGGTCACCTGCCCGTTGGCAACTGTGTAGGATCCGTTCCTGCAAGCAGAGCAACCTTTCGTTTAGCATCTGTCAGACAGCATAAATGCTACCAGGGTGGTTAAATTTGCATCATAAGTCACTCACTGGTTTTGCTTTGCAAAGAAGAACGAAGTCCACCAGTGACCCGAGTCTTGCCTTGGAAGTGCTGCGAGGAACACATTTTTTTTTTTTTTTTTTTAACCTCACTTGTGATTCAGGAGGATGTAGTTTTGTACATGTTTCAGTAATAAACTTCGCTCCTTTCCATACCTGGATGGTGTGGAATAACCTCCCCAGTGTACTCGGCGCTCCCACAAGAGCTGCTACTGGAGTTGGACCCGAGACGTCCTATGGGAAAGAAATGGTAACATTTAATTTTTGTAGACTTATCCAGAGACAATGAGCATTATTTACGCCCTTTGGATCATGCAAGACTTACTTCTGTAGTAGTCATGAGTGGCGATGAGAGAACCACTTGATGGAATTGATGCCATTTTCTCCGACCTTAAGTGGAAAACCGCTCAAAGATGGAAAATAGTAACCTAAAGAGGAACACAGACATGTCAGGGTGGATGGCACATAACCACAACCCCCCCAAAACCTCTACCATCTAACTTCCCACTTGCAGCCCATTCAGCTCAAGTTAACACTCGCCACCCAGTTATGTTCTCTTGGCTCCTATAGGGTGACAAAACAGTAGCAGCTGGCTCAGAGTGTCTCCAAACTCAAATGACAAGAATGTGTGGGAGAACCTGCCCACATGTTCAGCAGGCTGGTGTGCATGCACTGGCTGCATGGCACACAGGCAGGAACTTATGTTACTGCTCTAATTGTAGAGAATAAGAGTTCAGACTCAACTTCCAAAGCCATAAAAGAAATATAAATCAAGGTCTCAAGAGCCTGCAGAACCGGTTGAAGGCTGCACAGCTTAACTGTCTGAACAGCAGATGGCTTTAAGGGATTTCACTAAGCAGACAAACCTATGCCAACGCTCCCTGGCCCATAAACACAGCAAATGACGCACTAAATGGGCTATAAAAGAATATAATACATCTTTAGCTCCACATTTTTTAAATTTATTTATTCTGGATAAAATGCCAAGGTGAAAAAGAATGAGATCAGTGATTATTCAGAAGCTTTTTCCATGAAAAGGTGTTTAAGGGGTTTGACAACTGTGACAAAATGCACAATTATAAACAGGAAAACATACTGTAGAATAACAGTGGGCACAGCAAAAACTAAATCTGAACGCTTACCTTCAGAGTGGGCAGATGATGCTTGCACCGGGAGTGGATGGCTTGCAGTAGAAGAGGGGGTGGATGTAGGCTAACTATGGCCCATCTGTGGACTAACAACCTGTCTGGACCGCTGTGGATCACTGCACTGCTGTGGTCGCACAGGATGGCCCACGGGCGGCTTTTATAGCGGCATGCGCGTCCGTCCTCGGAACGTGGGTGGGGCTTGTGTGGGAAACTTTGAGGACAGGGAACTTGTCACCCTGTGCTCCGTGATACGCATCAAGTGGCCACGGTGACACCAGCTCAGAGGGAGCGCTTAAGATGACAGGGGCTTTTCTTAACCCGATGGCAACGAGTGCGGGACTTATCCCGTCCTTGTGCTGAACCCAATCAGTACCAGCAAAGTAGCCGTGGACAGAGATGGACACCGGTTTAGGGAGAAATACTTTGAGAACACAACTTCATGAAAAATAAAATGATAACACTGTCCATTCATGCTATTACATATTACATACGAAAGCGTTATAGATTAACTCCCTGGTGGTCTAGTGGTTAGGATTCGGCGCTCTCACCGCCGCGGCCCGGGTTCGATTCCCGGTCAGGGAACATCATTTTGTACTTTGTTTTTTGATGTAAACTTTAGTTTCCTTCATATTTTGCTGTCGAGCTTTTAAAAGGTTGTTGCACAAATAATGACTGATCCGAATGATAGCATTTTGTATATAATTTTCTGTTTATAATGAACTAAAATATGTTCTTCCGTGGGACCAGGGAGATGTCAATAATTTGTAATTTATTTCCATCTTGTTTATTTACTTAAGATTTAGGAACTGTAGAAAGGGCACTTGTAAGTTGTCCTCGATAAAAACAAAATCTATAAAATATTATTGAATTCTCTAGCGCCACCCAAAGGCACATATGAAATGTGACACTTATGACGTTTCTCATTTGCATACATGTATTATCGTTGGATTTATTTATTTAATCATTGAAAAATTCAAATGAAAAAGAAGTAGTAGAATTACTGTTAAAAAAATTCTATTATTACAATAAATGTTATTTAGAAAAATAAGAACAATAGATCATTATTACAGTCAGTGGATCAGTGGATATTATATATATATATATATATATATATATATATATATATATATATATATATATATATATATATATATATATATATATATATATATATATATATAGCGGCTGGGTAGCTCAATGGGTAAGTCACCCGACCTTCACCCGGGAGACCGGGGTTCGAATCCAGGCCGGGTCGCTTGGTTGAGATATCCAGTGTGGGTCCTTAGGCGAGATCCTTCGCGCTACTGCCTACCTCATGATGAGTGATAAAGGAATACACGCCATGCCGGCTCAGACGTCGCCCGGCCAAACAAGGTCTGCGTCAGGTGCTGGGGAACCAGGGCACCTTCACGAAAAATGGGTTACTGGAACAAGACGGAATTGGGCGAGAGGTGAAAACTTGGATCTGTTGGAATGCTACTACTCAAGTAACCCTAGTCAGAGGGGTTACATGCAAAGAATGCGGGAGGAATGGTTACGTCGACATCCCCATTCAACACTAACTGCCAAACAACTAGTAGCTCAGTGTTCCAACATCCGCAAACGGCAAATGCTGTCACAACTTGAGATAGACGAGGTACAACACAAATGCTACGGCAAGGGGGAGCCAGGACGCCAGGTCAGAGGGGAGTTAGCTTCAACTCCCCACCCGGAGATTGGGTATGCAGCCCCAATAATGAACGAACCATCACAGCTGAACGAGGCAGCAACTGACCTGAGAGGTAGGATCGTGGCCCGAATGAACACCAGGCAATCCCGATGCCAATTACAACGGCTGAGTGAAGTACCATCAGAAAGTCTCATTGAAGATGTGAATGCAGCATTGAGAACGATCCCTACCAACACCATAACGGAAACCAATGAGCTGGTGTACAACTCAGCATCAGTGATCCTTGAGATGCTCGGCTATAGGAGCAACCATGAGATTCAGTACCCACCATGGAAAAGACGGTTAGAGGCTAAAATCAAGGTAACAAGGAGGGAAGTGAGCCAATTGTCAGAGCTCCAAAGAGGTGCAATCAAAAGACCAGTACCCAAGCGGTACAGCCAGATGCCCATACCTGAAGCGCTCGAAACTGCCAAACAAAGGCTCCAAGCCTTGGCCAGTCGCCTAAAGAGGTACACGAGAGAAAATGAAGCCAGGAGGATTAACCGGCTCTTCTCCACCCAACCAGCTAAAGTGTACTCTCAATGGCAGGGTAATAACAACAGAGCAGACCCACCAAGGCTGGAGACCCAACAGTACTGGAAAGGCATATGGGAAAGGGAGGCGACCCACAACAGCAATGCACAGTGGCTAATCTCTCTACGAGATGACCACAGCAACCTCCCTGAGCAAGCCCCAGTAACTATCACAGTGGCAGATGTCCAAGAAAGAGTCTCAGGTATGAAAAACTGGACAGCACCAGGTCCTGACATGATCCATGCCTACTGGCTAAAGAAACTCACTGCCCTCCATGAGCGACTGGCAGCTCAAATGAACCAGCTGCTACAAAGTGGGACTCACCCTGAATGGTTAACTGAAGGGCGCACAATCCTGATCCAGAAGGATCCCTCAAAGGGTTCGGTCCCATCCAACTATCGGCCAATAACCTGTCTCTCTACAACATGGAAGCTCATGTCAGGCATCATAGCAGCTAAGATAAGTGGGCACATGGATAAATACATGAGTACAGCACAGAAGGGCATCGGCATAAATACCAGAGGAGCCAAACACCAACTCCTGGTAGACCAAACAGTCGCCCGAGACTGCAAAACCCGACACACCAACCTGTGCACGGCTTGGATTGATTACAAGAAAGCCTATGACTCAATGCCACACACTTGGATCATTGAATGCTTAGAGATGTACAACATCAACAGGACTCTAAGAGCCTTCATTGCAGCCTCGATGGGGATGTGGAAAACCACCCTTGAAGCCAACTACAAGCCAATTGCACAAGTGTCCATCAAATGTGGCATATACCAAGGAGACGCTCTGTCCCCACTGCTGTTCTGCATAGGTCTGAACCCCCTCAGCCAAGTCATCAACAAGACTGGCTACGGATACCGACTCAAGAACGGAGCCACCATCAGTCACCTCCTCTACATGGATGACATCAAGCTGTACGCTAAGAGCAAACGAGACATCGACTCACTGATCCACACCACCAGGATCTACAGCACTGACATTGGGATGTCATTCGGACTAGAGAAGTGTGGTCGGATGGTTACACAGAGAGGGAAGGTCATCCACACAGAAGGGGTCTCACTCCCAGAGGGAACAATAGCAGACATTGAGGACAGTTACAAGTACCTGGGAATACCACAAGCAAATGGCAGCCTCGATGAGGTCACAAGGAAAGGAGCCACGGCCAAATACCTCCAACGAGTAAGGCAAGTCCTGAGAAGCCAGCTCAACGGCAAGAACAAGATCCGTGCGATAAACAGCTATGCCTTGCCAGTAATCAGATACCCTGCAGGAATAATAAGCTGGCCAAAGGAAGAGATAAAGACCATGGATGTTAAAACTCGGAAACTACTAACCATGCATGGAGGGTTCCACCCTAAATCCAGCATCCTGAGACTATACGCGAGCCGTAAGGATGGAGGCAGAGGACTAGTGAGTGTGAGAGCCACTGTCCAGGATGAAACATCCAAGATCCATAAATACATCAAGGTCAAAGCCTCAACCGACGATGTGCTCAGCGAATGTCTCAAACAATGGGGACCAGAGGATGAGGTGCTGGAGGAACCATCATGGGAGGATAAGCCCCTACATGGGATGTACCACCGACAAATAACTGAAGTGGCTGATATCAGGAAATCCTACCAATGGCTGGAAAAAGCTGGACTCAAGGACAGCACAGAGGCACTCATCCTGGCTGCACAGGAACAGGCCCTAAACACCAGAGCAATAGAGGCTCAGATCTACCACACCAGACAAGATCCAAGGTGTAGATTGTGCAAGGAGGCCCCTGAGACAGTCCAACACATAACAGCAGGGTGCAAGATGCTGGCAGGGAAAGCGTACATGGAACGTCATAACCAAGTGGCGGGCATAGTGTACAGAAACATCTGTGCAGGATATGGACTGGAAGCCCCGAGATCTAAGTGGGGCACACCCCCAAAGGTGGTGGAGAATGACCGAGCTAAGATCCTGTGGGACTTCCAGATCCAGACAGACAAAATGGTAATGGCGAACCAACCGGACATCGTGGTGGTGGATAAACAACAGAGGAAAGCCGTTGTGGTGGATGTAGCAATACCAAGCGATTGCAACATCAGGAAAAAGGAACACGAGAAACTGGAGAAATACCAGGGCCTCAGAGAGGAACTGGAGAAGGCCTGGAAGGTGAAGACCACAGTGGTGCCTGTGGTCATCGGGGCCCTCGGGGCAGTCACCCCCAAGCTGGAGCAGTGGCTAAAACAGATCCCAGGAACAACATCAGACATCTCAGTCCAGAAATGCGCAGTTCTCGGCACAGCCAAGATACTACGCAGAACCCTCAAGCTCCCAGGCCTCTGGTAGAGGACCCGAGCTCAGAGGTTGGGAAAGACCACCCGTGGAGGGTGAGAAGGGAATTTTATATCTGTTAAAAGAAATTGATCCACCTCTGTCATGTCAGATTTTATATTACAGACGGATCTAGGGCTAAATTGTACAGAGGGTTGTATTTCCTAAGAAGCTTATTACTTTAGCTACACTTAGTTCAGATTCAATTCAAAAATACTTTATGAATCCCAAAGGGAAATTAAATGTTGTTGGCACTCATATTATCCAAGGTTCTTCAAAGAGTTGTTGTTACAGGAAGGATCTCTTGCAGCTGTCTGAAGAAGCCCCCGACTGAAGACACTCTGTTGCTGTAAAACATGAAGAGGATGCTCAGGCATGTCCGTAATCTTCCTGATTTTATGAAGAATCCTTCTTTGCACCATCAACCAGCCTTCTTTATCAGGTCGTTCTGCCGTTTAAGTCCTTGGCTCCGATACTGCTACCCCAGCAGATGATGGCAGAAGAGATTACACTTTCCACAGCAGACTTCTAAAAGATAAGTATTTCTTAAGTAGCTGGTTAATTAAGCTACATTTCTCCTATTTTTTGTCTATTTCCACAATATGCAGAAGTTACCAGCAAAGACATTGACTGAATGTATTCTAATGCCTTTACTTGAAAAATCTGACATTACAAAAATACCTTGTAATACATCTGATTTCAGAAGACGGAGATACAAGCATGTCAAAAACAATCAGCATAGGGAAATGCACGTATTTCATCATTATATGAAACATTCAAAGAATTAAATACATCCAAATAATTGTACTTAAACAACTAGTATTGTACATTCAATTTCTTAATCTGTATTAACAAAGAAACTGCAAAACAAAAAACATCCCATTGATGAGGGAGAGATTTAACATTCTTTAAACTGTTTGAGGTGTGAAAATGATTCATTTCAGCGAGTTGCAGAAGATCGGTTCATCTCAGGTTTGGTTGCGTGAGGATCTTCTTTCAAATCCAGAGGTCTCTTCACCGTTTGATACGCCTCCAGTCACTCTATCCTTTGAATTCAGAAACAATTGATCATAACTCACGCAATATAAACCGTGTGCCCTGATGCTTTAATCCGGTCGTTTTCCAGTTACACTCACCTTCACACTGCCAACAATTTCTTCAATAGACTTGAATGTGGAGGAATGCCTAAAGAGAAATATGAAGGCAAATTAAAAATTAAACACTCCATTAAATAAGTTAAATGTAGTGGTGAATACTAACTTGTTTTTAAATATATTGTGCTGTTTTACCTCATAGATGGCACACTTATTGTGTGGCTCAGGGTGCTGAGTGAAAGAAAGATCATATAATGAGATAATAATCAACTGTTTGAAAGTAAATCTGTAAATGTCTCAGGTGGAAAACTGCTTTTCTTTAGCTAAATGCTTTAAATGATCACACACTTGAGTTTTAACTAAGCAGAATGTAAGAAATACAATCCAAAGACACGTTATTATGATCAGTTGCAAACTAATTACCATCTTTCTTTAGTAACTTCCTGACATAAAGGGTTTTTACATCTTGGATCTTACCGTGGTGGGCTCGGAAGAGGCAGCGCTCTGTTGAGTTTGCCGCAGGAACAAAAAAAGGAAAATGCAAAACAGTGTTGTTATTGGAGTATATATGAACATGCTTTTAAAAACGACAAGGTGATGCTCCAACTAAATGATCATAATGAGGTTACGTTTTGTGGTGTTCGAACTGAACAAATTATTATTGCAGATGCACACTGAAACCAACAATCCATCAGTTTGCTGCTCAGTGGTCTCTGGCCAGC
The DNA here is from genome assembly GCA_014839685.1 of Anableps anableps. Classification (NCBI taxonomy): domain Eukaryota; kingdom Metazoa; phylum Chordata; class Actinopteri; order Cyprinodontiformes; family Anablepidae; genus Anableps; species Anableps anableps. The sequence goes on along the minus strand of CM026071.1, from coordinate 31,708,734 downwards.
ATAAAAAAAAAAAAAAAAGCTAAAATAAATAAAACTATTTAGGAAAATGTTTCATATATAATATCTGACAAAAAATACTTCTGTGCATCTGATTTACATAAAATATGTCATTGTAAAAGAACATCAATAGATGTAAGACATTACTATTTGGTGAAATAAATGTTGAACATACACTCACTGACAAAACCGTTAAGCATCAAAAATCGCTGAATCTGTACATAATGTATGTTCATTGGACATAAATTATTTTTTATCGTCGTGCCTGTTTACATAGAAACTGCCAGCAGATGTGAGAAGAGCCTCCTAAGGTGAGACAAAGAAACGATTTTATTCAGGTTTATATCTTGACTTTTTGATATGTCAGAAATGCTGAAACCTTTAAACCAGCACCCGTTTAATCATAACTTTCAATATTGGTTGTTAAAGTGTTAAACTTTGAATGTAAACCTGTTTTTCAATTCAGGGGAATGTTTGCATGTTTGACACAGTTCAGTGTGAAAACAGCATCAGCTGTGAGAAAGTTCTTACAGCTAAAGTGATAAATTGTTGACATTTTTGGAATTAAGAGGTCTCTCTGAAGTCTGATGGTGGCAGTTTTGAAGAAATAATGGAATCCATTTCATCTTGTGTAACACAGTGCCTGGTCTGATAAAGATTCACTCACCTCAGCATGCTAAACGCTTGGAGTGGCAACAACGCTTGGAGTGGCAACAGTGTTTTCTGATAAAGAAACTCATAATTTGTGTGTCAATTGTATCGGGGTTGAAAGGGTGAAAGATTTCAGGTGTTCGTTTTTTTTTTTCAGGTGTTTGTATAGCATGCAAAATAATTTTCATGTTGTCCCAACTCGGACTGATTGGTTGATTCGTTCTTTGTGACGACTCCTCAAGCTGAGCAGCCGAGTTTGAACATTCAGACAGAAATTTAAAATCCATGTGCTAGATATGGTATGACTACTTATAAATAAACTGTCCTTTATTCAGATGTTTTTCTCTGTTTTTATGTGACCCAAGTAAAACTGGGAAAACCCGCAGGACAAAGCTGAACTAAGTGCGGGTGTACCTCATCTGCGCCAGTCTTCTGGTGATGGCCACGCCCACGTTGGACAGAGCAGCAGACGTCACCTGGCCTGCTTGAGACAGACCATCTCGTGTCCTCACATATCTGCACATAAGAAATTAAATCAGCCACCGCAAAAAGAAGTCAAAGTGGGTCTCTGATAAAACAAAGCTCTGTGGTTTTCCATGTGTTGTATAACAGAGACCAATGAGCACATACGGAAGACAAAGGTACAAAACGACTCGTAAACAACAATAAGCTTATGTGCGTCAGTTGCCACGGTCCATCTGGCTGCAGCAGATCTCTTGCTCACTCTGTTCAACACAAACACTTGAGGCTCGTCATGGTGTGACTTTGTAAAGCCGCTGGCTCTTGTGCTAAGTCAGGCTGTGGGGCTATTATCAGGGCGCCAATCCTACTTGACCTGGAAAATCCCATCAGTTGGTTCTTAGAAGTGATCCCTCTTGAGGAAACACGCACAGGAATAAATGTTGAAGGGATCCAGTTGTTTTAAAGGGTGAATACATTTTTGGGCATGAATAAATCATGATTACAAAGACTCACGCGCTGGAGTTGCTGATGTCCTCCAGAGTGGCAGAGGCTGTGAGATATCTGAAATGACAGGAAATGCATAGGTTGACAGATTAATGTGCTGATTTAAGAGGGCAGCCCTGATCATTGCCAGTTTGCCTCTTTTGGTTATGTAACCATGTCATGCTAAAACAATGCATGATAAAATGTTATTTGATACTATTTCACAGAAATCTCTGTATCCGTGTTTGTGAAAGTCTGAGAGAACCTACGGAGCTGAGGTCTGGACTTCCTGCCAACCTTTGGAGAGGTTCTGCTTCATGTTACTGAGAGGACTCATCCCCAGCTGCCTCCTGATGTCTGCTGCATATTTTTCTTTTGCCAAAAGGACCTGCCTCAGCGTCTGAATCTCATCCTCTGTCTATGGAGGAGCGAAGAAAAATAAACTCAAGAGGGAACAGCATTTTTCGTTGCTTTTGACTCACGTCGTGCCAAACGAGGCGAAAGAGTTGCATTACCTTTGTAAGCTCAAAACGTAGACTGTCCAAGTCATCCTCTCTTAGATTTGTGTGTGAACATCCATTGCCTGTAATTCTTGTAGAGAAGTTCAGCGATGAAGACGTCCCGTTGAAAACTTAGAAACAGAGACGGCAGAAATATCAAATTAGGCTAATCAGGAAGGGGCAGTAAAGAACATAATTTTAGATTTAGCTATAATCAGATAAAAATTACAATGCTTTTAATAATGAGTATAACATCTTAAATACATTTTTAAGAGGGATCTGGGGTGATAAAAAAAATCCCTATCAGATGCTACTAATCAGTCAGGGGATAGATTAGTAGTAGTAAAGTAATAGTTAAGTAAAAATAAATGATAATGTAATTGTTCTTTAAATCATGTACACACGGGCTGCTTTCTCATATACTCTAGGTCTATTTTGAGTTTAATGATTGCATTTTTCACTTTACTTCACTTCCTGTAAAGACTTAATTTAAATACTTTTGGATGAACATCTTTAGTAAGCAAAATATATAAAATAAATGTAGAAACAACTATAGTATATATTCCTGTAGATTGGACAAACATTAACATCATTCAGCAACATCACCAACAAATTCCCGTCAGTAATCCTAAATCTGGATTATAATTTATATCTTTCAAAAGCAGCAAATTCTGAAAAAAATTACATTTGTTTATTTGAACAATTTTATACCATTAACTAAGTATTTGAATGTGGGTCTGCTTTAGATTTATTTTGTTTATGAAAAAATAATTTATTTATTTATTTTTTTTTACCTGTATTAAATATCCAAAATATAATGAAAATGTAAAAAGGAGGTAGGTAAAAAAAAATTAAAACTTGTTTATTCATAGAACTGTCAGAAATATGCAGACACGATATATAGATAAAGAACAATAAACATCATTGATTATGTATAACAGTAAAATATGCAGCTTATTTTTTCTTATATATTTTCTTATATACATACTGAAAAAGTCGTTTCAAACCCATTTCATTATTTCCTTTTTTTTACAAAAAACAACTAAACTTATCTCAGTGTCAAAAAAATTAATAAAGCAACAAAACCGCTGTGTGGTATTGTTTTAAATACTGCTACCTTTAGCAATTTACATGTTGATCTCATACATTTAACTAACATAAGTTGATTGTTTAACTATTTTCATTTTTAATTAACTAGATACATTGCTGCAAGGAAGAAAAAAAATCAAGCTTAGATTATTCAGAATTTAAATTGAAGATACCTTTTACAAAACAAAGAAACAAAACAAATACAAGTCTTCTAACTATTAGAATTTCAAATCATCAAATACTCATTGGGAAAAATGTTCTGTTCTGTTTAAAATAAATCAATATATAACTAAATGAACGCTTAAAGATACATATGGAGATATAATTCAATTCATCTGCAGCCAACAAAATTTGAAATATTTCAGACACCCTTCTTCCTAAGAGTTAAGCTTCAAATATCACATTCTGCTTGTCCTGAATTTCCCCAATGTGGGACAATAAAGGATATTTCTATTTTAAATTAAACACCGTAAACACCTGAACTACTGTCTTTTATCATAAATTTACATTTGAGATGACTTTAACAGAAATCTTCGACTCGTACTTGTAATAAGTAAATATATATTTGTCAGAAAGTTGCATGTTATTGCTTCATTAGTGGCGTTGTTCAACATGTCGGAGCTATCCTCAGTGCTGAACTCCTCCCTCACTTTCTGCTAGCCGGCTAATGGCTAACCTGTTGCGTGCAATGCTAACGCCAGTATAAAGTCACCAAAACTAGCAAACGACTCAAAAAAAACAAAACAAAAACCTGGTCATTAACCCTCCAAAACCAACAAATAAGAATTATATACTTTATATATACCCCATGATCAATGTGAATTGGTATTACCTTGTCGGCTCATCGCTGCTTTGTTCACTTCGAAGTGTTTTGATAAGCTAACCGCTGCCAAATGTCTCCATCCAGTTAGCTGAGCTCAGAGAATAGCAGGGGGCAGTCTGATCACTGAAGCTATTATTAGTTTCACTCTCTCTCACACACTCGGTAATCTCGGTAATTGATAAAAGCAGGATATAAAGAGATCACTATAAACTCATGTCAGCTTTAGGTGTCTGTTTGATTTCACCATTCCTTCCTAAAAACTTCTGTACACATATTTACTGTGAACACACAAAAATGTATGCACCTGGGATAGTCTAAACTGGTTGTCAAAGACCTATTTAACTGTGCAAACACAAAAAGGACTTTTTGCTGTTGTTGTTTTGTTTATTGGGGTTGTTTGGCATTTATTGGCCATTAATCACATAGTGTGTAAGTGGCTTTAGTTGGGGTCTTGCTGAAAAACTGCAGAACCTGAACTGCTCAAAGCTGGACTGGACAATAACAAAATAGACATTTTAGTTTCTATGCTCCTCAGCTCTGAAACAACCTCCCAGAAAACCTGAAGCAAGGATAAACTGTTGGCTCTTTTAAATCAGTGCTGAAAATATTTTTGTTTACAACGACTCTGTTATTTTCGTTCTGTTGCTCCTTTAATGTTCTGTAAAACACGACTGTCATGTGTATGAATGGTATTATACAAATAACCTTACCTTGGCTTTGTGAAATCACAAAAAAAAGTGACTGTTGATTTATTTAAAAACAAACGTGACTTCATCAAATGGACTTTACAAAACAAACAGGCTCATTTTGAAATTTATAATCAGATCAAACCAGTTCAATGAGATAAACATAGTCATATGTATTTGCATATTTTCCCGTTTAACCCTCGTTATATTTCAGCTCAGACAAATTCTATTAATAATGAAAGTTGTTAGAAAGTTATAAGGAAGCCCAGATAAACCAAGCTAAATAAATGTAGCTTGGTTTTATAAACTTATTCTAAGGATGACAAGGGAAACAATAGCCATCTACCATTTAAAATTGTTGCAAGACATTCAGTGGTTTGCACAGAGCATCTTCACTCACCATAGTAGCCAAACATAAAGCCACGATTGGATTTACAAATGAGATCACTAGAATCTAACTATTTAACCAATTGTAGAAATATATTTGTCTCCATCTGGTGGTAAAAATTACATGCACATAATGAGGAGCTTCTGTATAAAGAGTATGAAGAAAAAAAATGTTGCTGTATTTTGGTTTCTTTTTCCTCATACTGGAAATCACCAAAGCATAATATAAATAAATCATAAGAATGATAAGAAACTCATTTCATACTGTATGAATTCTACTTATTGTTATAACAAATTATATATAAATAATAAAATATTGTTAATGTACCACATAAAAACGAATTTTAGAATTATAATTGCTTAAATGCTAAAAAAAAAAAAAGGGACAAATTTTAAACCATCAACAACAATAACCACCCTGATTGTTTTCTACTTCTTGTTTTTTACTGAATGCTGTCTTTATAGGTTGTGGTTTTAAGACTTTTCATAGCTTGAGGTACATATTAACCTCGTTTGCTACCAAAGTATTGAAACCTTGGCCATTAAAAAAAAAAAAATTAGATGAAGACATGAGTCAAAATGTTGAGGAACATTTATTCAACAACAGCAAATCAGATCAATGATCCACTTGTTTTCTTCCAGACACACAGTTACCATGCTACAACATAAAGGTTTATACTTCATATGGGCTGAGTGTATGTACAGGCAGCTTCAACCATTCAACCATCCCTTGCTGGATTTAATGGTTACATTACAACACCATACCATTTAAAATGATCGGAAATCCTCCTCCGATATATGACAGAATATGAAATAAATAAAAATTTCAAAAATGCATCATATAACCATTTCACTATAGTTACACTATATACTATTTTTTTGGAGTCATTTCCTGATCCGTTATAATTTTTTTCAACACACAGTGCATTCAGCTGAAAACATTTACAGTAGCATTTTTCAGTATCTCAATGAAAAAGCCATGACAGGAACATCTATGTTGCATCGAGGGGTTACAGGAAACATCATACGAGGGCCACAGAGGTCAACATCCATACCATTAATAGCAGAGGGGTGGGCAACGGGGGCTCACCAATTGTAAACCATTTAAACACATCAGTTGTCATCAAGCTGCAAAAGTAGCAAATATGAATATGTGGTAAAATATGCAACTTAAGCAGTAAGAGAAAAACTTTTTTTTTTTTTTCTCAGAGATGCATATCGCAGGTTCAAAAAGTCAACAATGAAGAACGATCACAGCGTCGGACAAAATATCAGGCTCATCAGATTTAAACGTAAAACCCTCCAAGAAGAGTGGGACAATTAATGCTTGGTTTGGAAAAAAGAAAATCCTGTGACGCTATCAACCAGCTTGGATGAAGTGCAGCTGGATAAACTGGAGCTCCTTGGCTTAATTCAGCACAATAAAATAAAAAAAGATTAACCAGAATGAGGTGCAGCTTAACAAAGTTGAGCACCCTGGTTTAATGCAATAAAATAAAAACAGCTTGGATGAGATGAAGCTTGACAGAGCTGAGCTTATTGTTGCACAATAACATTAAAATAAAATAAAAACAACTGGATAGGATGACTCTTAACAAACATATTGTGATTAATATAGCAAAAATGAAAAATAGAAATAAAATCTGCTTGAATGAGGTCCAGCTTAATAAAGTTAAGCTCCTTGGCCTTAAATACATAAAAAAAATAAAGTGAAATAAAAACAGCTTCTAATGAGATGAATCTTAGCAAAGCTAACCTTAATGTTGCACAATTAAAAATAAAATAAGACCAGCTTGGATGAGGTGCAGCTAAATAAACTTGAGCTCCTTGAAGGAAAAGTTGTTTTGTGTGAGATTTCTTCTAATTGTTGCATCCAGAGTTCATATTAATGTTAAGCTGTAAAAATTAAAATACGAGATTTGTAACGTAATACGGACCAAATCCATTGTAGGAGTTTGCTTTAAAATAACCACAACCTGCTGCAGTGAGGTGCAGAAAGCAATCCTTACCCTTTGACATGCAAAGGCATGTGAAGCTAAATAATAATTAAAGCCTAAATTGCACCCCGACTGGTGTTTATGAACACCTATCCACAAATAAAACTGTGTGCCTTCACAAGCTCAGGCCTTGGATCAAAACCACACAAGGGGAACCCAGAAGAGACGAACAAAAAACAGTGTCAGAGCTCTTTTTGTGCTGGAAACATCGATCTCAAATTAGGAGTGAAAAGTGCAAATATGGGGACAAATCAGTCCTCTAAAGTTTAATGATGGCACTGACTGCCTGAACCTTTATGCATGTTTCCAACCAGCGCATCCCTGATGAGCCGTGGCTCTCCGTTCCTTCAGCAGAAAATATCTCGTAAACTTTACCTCCTTCTCCTCCTCCTAGTGAGCTGTGCTCATTTTAACATCACTGCACACGTTATGAGTCTTGCTAATAAGTAAAACTGATGCCAAGGCATAAAGAAATCGAAGGGACAATGTTTTCTACACAGTGCATGCTACACCATGATGCAAACAATGGGTAAAGGGGAAACGGGGAAGGCGACCTGTGTGGTTAAAGTGCAAAAGAAGAAACCAAAGGGAAACAGTTTAGTTGTTTCTCTTTCCTTCTTGCACTTGGTAAAAGTGTGATCAGGGAAGGAGGGGAGGGGATGTGACTTCATTAGTTCGTTTGAAAGGCCATGCTGACAAGTCCACTCTCCTCTGCATGGCTCTTCTGATGTGGAAGGATGGATTTGCCTTTTTCTTTCATCTCACGGAGGTGGAGCAGGGAAGCAGGCAGGACCCCGGACTGGGACTGACGGGAGCGGAGGGGTTAGTTGAAGCCGGTGTCGGTGTGGTAGGAGTAGTGCCCATCTGATGTTAGCTGGGTCGTCTCTGTTGCCGACGGCTGCAGCACTATGGGCTCACCAGCAGCCTCTGTTTGAGAAACAGAAGCCTCACGTCAGTACCTGCCCCGACCCGCTCCAACAGAGCGTTTAACGCCGGTTATTCGGCCTCACCTCTCTCATCAGACTGCAGCTGAGCCTCCAGGTCCTCGGGGGACACATAGAAGTCCTGCTCCTGGCCCTCCCGAGGCCGAGGTTTACATCGGCCACAGCAGCAGTTGCAGCAGCAGCACAGGCAGCAGCAGAAGTAGCATCCAGTGGCCAGGCCGCAGAATACAAACAGAGCCTGCAAACAAACGAATTCATGGGAATAAAATCTGAAGATCCATCTAAAACAAAAATTATATTATCAAAAAGTTAATTTATTTCAGTAATTCAGTGGAAAACGTGAACATTTTACTACACAGATTCAGACACAGGGTGACACTCTTCAAGTATTTATATTAAATTTGCTGGTTGTGATTTAGAGTTAAGAAAAAAAAAAAAACAAAATTAAATTTAACGGTAAATTAGAATATTACACAAGACCAATAAAAACATGTTTTTGATACAGAGATGTGGAGCTACTGAAAAGTACATTTGTGTACTATACGTTATATGTACTCAATATCTGGTTGGCCCTCCTTTTGCATGAATTACTGCATCAATGCAGCGTGGCATGGATTAGTCTGCGGCTCTGCTGAGGTGTGAAGGAAGCCCAGGTTGCTTTAATAGCAGCACTCAGCCTATCCTACATCTTCGTATTTGTGGGGTTTAGGTCAGGCCAGTCTGCTGGCCAGTCACACACACACTGTTACAATAGTCAATAAACAAGTTGTTGGTAAATTTGGCAGTATAGGTACCAAGTCCTGCTGGAAAGAGGAATTCAGCATCTCTATAAAACTTGTCAGCAAGGTCAGGGAAGCGTGAATTGTTGCCAAGTCTCCTGGTGGGTGGCTGCACTGACACAGTGGGCCAACACCAGCAGATGGCATGGCTTCCTGAATCAGTGATTGTGGAAACTTCCCACTGGACCTCAAGCAGCTTGGATTCTGCACCTCTTCACTCTTCCACCAGACTCTGGGACATTTATTTCCAGATGAAATTGAGAATGTAGTTAAATCTGAAAAGAGGAGTTTGGACCACTGAACAACAGTAGAGCCCTTTTTCTCCTTAGCTCAGGTAAGATGTCTTAAATGTTGCCAGAAGTGGCTTAACCCAAGGAATGTGACAGTTGCAGCACATGTCCTGGATACATCTGTTGCTCGTTAAGCTCAGACTCAAGCTGCAGCCCTCGTTCTGAATCTCCTTCAAATTCTTAAATGGGCTTTTCTCGATAATACTCTCATATCTGTGGTTATCGATTCTTGTGCGTCATTTTACCCACACTTTTTCCTTCCACTAAACTTTCCAGTGAATTCTTGAATACAGCATTCTAAACGTTTAGCTTCTTTAGCAATGACCTTTTGTTGTTGACGCTAAGTGACTGTCTGCTACACAACTGTTAAATCCTATGTAATAATTACATTTTCTGAAAAACTGAATTTTGGGGGGGGGGCGTTTTTAGCTGTGAGCCATAATCATCACTCTGTGTGTAATAAATGTATATATTGCATGAGTTTCAGGTTTTGAGTTGAATTACTAAAGTAAAGGTATGAATTTATTAAGATGCACCTGGTATGATTAAAAAAAATTAGCTTTTTCTTTTTTGTCTTACCTTTGCCCACCAGCTTGAAAGGACAAAGTAAGTGTTAACATTCTCCTCCCCAAACTGCTCAGCCACATACAGTCCCAGAGAGCCGTATTTATCATAGATATTACGCTTTGTGGGGTCATTCAGGATGGCATGGGCGTTGTTTATCTCTTTGAATTTTTCCGCTGCCTCCGGATTGTCTGGGTTCTTGTCAGGGTGGAACTTTAGCGCCAGTTTCCTGTTGCAGAAGGCAGGTTAAAAATGACTGGATGATGGCAGAGGGGGATCAAACTTGTCTGACTGGAAGTCACAGAGCTCACCTGTAGGACCTCTTGATGTCGTCCGATGTGGCCACCTTGTCCACTCCCAGCACGTGGTAGAGAGACTCCCCGGCGGTGGACAGAGAGCGCTGCCTCTGCTGCTCAGCCATGACGCCTTACAGGCTGGACACAGAAACAAGAACAGAGAAATGCACAAAAACCTCTTTTATCACGACAATCAGAGGGAGGCCTGTGAGGCTGAGAGCTCTTGACAGCATCAGGGAACAGCTGGTCCAATAAACACTGTGCCCCAACCTATAGATCTGTGTTTTATACACAGAAATCAAGTCTGTGTGGGTTCAAATGATGAACTAATTTCTTTCACCTGCATTTGTCTTTTTTCCTCCCTTTGGATAAAACACTGTTCTAGCTGATTACTGACAGCGTTGCAGCTTGGCAGGTCCACTGCTTTTAGTAAATTACAAGCTGACATCCCTGCAGGCTGAACAGCTACAGTACAGCAAGATAGATAATATATATATATATATATATATATATATATATATATATATATATATATATATATATATATATATATATATATATATATATGCTGCAAAGAAAATTCATTTATTTAACCATTCCCAAGAACCAGGCTGCATCCAAATGGGTGTCATCTCGACACAAATGAATAGTCACCGGTCTGTATTTGAAGCCCTTCTCATTGTATCTTCACATTTTCACAGAAATCTAAGTCATCTGAGAGGTGGCTTTCAGATATTCTCCCTCTACGAATCGCATTCCGCCGTAAATTGCCTGCAGGAAGGATTACAAACTACGAGTTCAATGCTGGGAGCATCATCTCTGATCGAGCATCATCAGCTGCACTGCCACAGCGCGCAGCATCCATGTTGGTTCGCTTCCCGGGGCCTGTTCTGGATGCATAGGCAGGGATTTTTTTTTTTTCTTTTTTTTTTTTCTCTTCCTCAAGGGCAAGAGGCAGCGTCAAAGCGGGGGGAAAAAAGCAGAGAGGATAGAACCGCAGAGGGGAGATGCTCACCTTTCAGTCAGCTCTGTTGCTCAGTAGGAATACCGATCCGGACGGGTTCTGATGTGAGACGGTGCAGCGTGACTATGGCCGCATCTCGCAAGTACCCGGACCCTCTCTGGCTCTCACTATGCGACCATGGACAAGCTGCAGCAGCTCACTGGCTCCGCCCCCTGGTACCCCACGGAGGACCCGACGTGCGCGTGCACTGACGAAATGATGACGGAGAGGGCGCGCGGTGAGGAAAGCGGCTCCATGTTATATTGTATTTCTACATTTAAACAGTGCTTGGGAAACCATTTGTTAATTTTTGTTAACATGTTAGCAACCAATAATGGTCAATACATACTAGGATACACGCGCAATCACAAAATAAGAGCAAGAAATGAAAAATACTGAATATATAATGTGTTTTGTTTAAAATCAAAAGAAACTATTAAAAAATCTCCTATCACCACAGTCTCATATATTAAGTCTTTTCCTTATTGTGCTCAGTGGCGGACTATTCATGAGAGTTCAGATTGTTCACACGGTAAATACTTCAATATTTAACCAGATGTTACAGAGTTTGCATAGATTTGATAAGAACACATAATCTCATAGTCACAAGATGACACGTAAAAACTTATACAAAAGATGGCAAAATTACACATACACAAATATATGTTAAAATATAATACTGGAAAAGAAAATACAAATCTGATCCTAATACATAGTTACAGACGGATAGAAAAAGCTTTAACATGACACATACAAGAACATAAATTACTGCATTTTGTAATATCTATGTTAAAGGTGTAAAGAACAAGTCTTTCTGAAAAAGTAAAGTTGTTATTTGTTGGTTCCCTGATGTGGACTGGAGCTAAAAACAGCCTGGATAGCGGTTAACATTGCCCTGTATTGTCTTTTCTTCTTATACAATGCTTTTTCAGGCTATGTCCTTACAGTAAAGTCAACAGCAACTGACTAAGACGGCAGATGACTAATGCATGACTATCCATTAGTGATTTCACCAGTAAATTCTGCAGCAGACCATGAAGGGTTACTGTAACAGGCTCCAGGATGAGTGTTGGATGGAAATGATGTGAAAACAATTCCTTTTAGCTGGCGACCTGTCCAGGGTGTACCCCGTCTCTTGCCCAATGATGTCTGGAAATAAGCACCAGCACCCTCCCCCCTGGATGGATGGTTCAGTCTCACACTGTAAAAGCCTAACAACACACAGAAGCAAGGAAACCATTGAAGAACTGTTTAAAAAGGATGCTGGTGCTCTTTTTGTTCAAAATCCCAACATATATAAACCACTTTGATTGCCCTAAAAATAGGAAACTTAGGAAATACACTGCCTAGCCAAAAAAAAACAAATGTGTGCTCGAATCAAAGTTAAAGAAGGTCCAACGAAGTATTAGTTTGTTGCAGTAGTTTTCCACCAAGATCTTGCATTGATGATGGGAGAGTCCGACCACGGTGCAAAGGCTTCTCCAGAACATCCCAAAGCTTCTCGATGGGGCTGAGGTCTGAAGTCTGTGGCGGCTGATCCATGTGTGAGCAGGATGTCTCCTGCTCCCTGAACCACTCTTTCACAATTTCAGCCCGATGAATCCTGGCACTGTCATCTTGGAGTATTCCCGTGTCATCGGGGAAGAAAACATCCATTGACGGAATAATCTGGTTACCTTTAATTTCTTTAGAAGTTGTTTTGGATTCTTTGGTTACCATTCTTGCGGTCCTCCTCTTCAGTTTGTCATCGGTTTTCCTCCTGCAGCCATGACCGGGGGGTTGTAGTCACAGGAGCATCAAGCTGCTTGGAGATGGTCTTATAGCCTTTACCTTTAACATGCTTGTCTATAATTTTCTTTCTAATCTCCTTCACTTCCTGTGGTTTATTTCCGTGTGGTACACACCATGTCATCAGACAGCACAGTGGATACTTGTCACTTTTTAAATAGGCAGACAAGCTTGAAAACACCTGTAATGCTTACCGGACACACCTTAGTTTAACATGTCCCTGTGGTTAAATTATATCTATCTTTTCTAGATGTAACATAATTTCTTTCCAGGCCTGTTTCATTAGTTTTTGTTTTTTTTTTTTATGTTTCTGTTGAACCACAACTCAAAAGCAATGTCTGATTTTAATCGGTTATTTTCAGTAAGTTTTATTTATTATTTGTGAATTTCAAGTTATTTCAATGACCATTGTGGGCTTTTTGGTCATTAACAGAGGGGTGGCAACAGTTTGGTCCATGCGTGTACATGGCGTAGACAACATGAAGCATAGAAACACCCTCATTTCAACAGTTCAGACTGTGGATGGTAGTAATTGTGTAGGAGATATTTTCCTATCACACTTTGGGTCCCTTAGTAACAGTTAAGAGTAGTTTAAATGCCACGGCCTGCTTAAGTGGATGGTTGCTGACCATCTCCGTCTCCTTATGGCCACACTGTGCCCATCTTATGATGGCTAATTTTGAGCAGGATAATGAGCTGTTATGAGTTAATGCAGTTCTAAAGGAAAAAAGGCGGTCCAACTCGGTAGAAGCAAGGAGTACCTAATAAAGTAGCTGGTGAGCATACATAGGGAACAATGTGAGCCTGGTATATAGCTGGAGACAATCCCATGTGGAGTCCATTTTTCAACCCATTTCCTACTCATCAGCGCTCTGTTTGTAAATGCTCAACACACTGTGTTTTAATTTACTGCTCAAATAGCAAAATGTAGCTGAAACACTTAAATATGCCAGGGAGAAAAAAAATTATTATATATTTTTTAAATATTTTTTTGCAGTGTTGAAACCAGATTGAAAGCATTGGTTTGATCTTGAATAAGTATCAACAGTTTGAATTAGAAACCAATTTTAATTCAGAAATGATTAAAATTTTTGTTTTAGGGGAATTTTAGATAACTGACTATGGAAATAATGTTCCTAACTTTTTTTTTTAAACTAATCTGAACAATAAAAAAAAAACCCTTAAATTGCAAATAATGCAGACTATAAAACAAAGCAAAGAGACATTAAAAAAAAAAAAAAAAAAAAAAAAAAAAAAAAAAAAAAAAAAAAATCACAAATATATTTTTAAATGCACAAAACCATTGTGCAAAACATCTGAATTAAGGCAAAGGGCAACTACCTTGACTCATGAGTCAACGTTTGTTTTAAACATGCAATGTGTGTGATGAAGAAGAACAAGTTGTCCATCATGAGGTGATTAAAGTAAGGACACAGATACACACAGAAAAGCCACCAGAACAAAAAATAAAATAACCCATACAGTAATGTCAAATATACATCGATTGCAGATTTTAAAAGAAACAGGGTTAGGTCAAACACAATTTTCTTTATGGAAGAAGAAGAGGAGGTGGTGAAGGAGTATAAATACCTCGGTGTTCACCTTGACAACAGACTAAACTGGTGACGCAGCAGCGAAGCCATCATCTACAAGAAGGAACAGAGCAGACTGTACTTACTGAGGAAGCTTAGGTCCTTCAGTGTTCACAGCAAGATGTTGCATATTTTCTATGAATCTGTTGTGGAGAGTGTAATCTCTTCTGGTATCATCTGTTGGGGTAGCAGCATCAGAGCCAGGGACTTAAAAAGGCTCAACAACCTGATAAAGAAGACTGGTTGTGGAACCGCTGGAGAAGATGGTGCGAAGGATTCTTCATAAAATTAAGAGAATGATGGACAACTCTGACCATCTTCGTCATGAGAGTGTGATATAACAAATAACAGAGTGTCTTCTGGCGGAGGCTTCTTTAGTCACTGTAATACAGACTGCTACAGGAGATACTTCATTAGCATCCATAACAACTCTTTGAAAAACCTTGGATGTATGAGTTACAACAACACTTAATTTCCCTTTGGGATTAAGTTTCAAATTGAATTTTGAATTGAATACATTTACAAGTGTATAAAAAGTATGTAAAAACCTTAATAAATATGAAAACACTACTTATAGCACAAAAAACGCGGCTTTCGCATACACATTCAGTGTATATGAAGACTACGAAAGCTACGTGACACGTTCACTCACTGAGATGAACCTCGCTGTTCCTCAGCAACCGTGACGTCACAAACCCAGCCAATCGGATATCTCGCAGCTCTTACACACCTATCGCGAGGTTATCGCATTAGCCTCGTTAGTGAGGTAGCGGTCGCAGTTGGGTTCTGTACAGGCGGCTAACTGTTTTTTATTTCTCTAGAAGCACCAAGAAGACTTCACTTGGTTGATTTATTAGTCGTTTCTTCTCCCCACGTGACAGGAAACTCGGCGGACCTTGAGTTTGACGGTAAATTGTGAAAACGCACACAGTGTGCCAACTAGCTGCGGCTAATGCTGTGGAGGAAGCGGGTCTGTTTTGATCGTCTCGATGTGTTTTTGATGATGCTTGCAGGGGTTTAATCACTATTCGAGTCACGTAAATACAATTTTATTAATCTGTAGCCTTTCAGACTGTAGTGTCTGATTCCCCTGTCTGTATTTTTTCTGATTAATTAGTTGCTGATACGTAGCTATTCTTGTAGATCCACAATGTGACCAAGCTGTGTCAGTCTTGCTCATATTTCGTCTCATCTTCAGGTTCCCAATGATGAGTTATGCTGAAAAGCCAGAGGACATAACAAAAGAGGAGTGGATGGACAAATTAAACAATGTTCACATTCAGAGGGCGGACATGAATAGGCTCATCATGAATTACCTGGTGACAGGTGAGACATTTTTCTAGAAGACGGTGACTGCTACCTGAATGTCAGTGCATCTCAAAAAATCTGAATATCACAGAAAGTTTATTTTAGTGATTCAATTCAAAAATGGAAACATACAAAAGCATTGCACACAGTGGTATAGTTCAAGTAGAACTGCACAATATATTGCGGATATATCATCATTGCAGTATCAATGTGTGCAATATTCATACCCCAAAGGACTGTTTGGGGTGCAGTAATTGTTGGCTATTATATTTCAAGTGTTATGAAATTGCATTTTACATCATTTTACAGTAATACTTAGTCATTTGGACAAAGTCTCACAGCAGCTTATGCTCACACTAGACACAAATGACATTGCCTAAAATGCTAAAGATTAAAAAGAGAGGAAAGAAAAAAATTGGTATACTTCGCACTTGATATCATCAGTGGAATATTTACCATGATTATCACCATCACAAGATGTCAAGTATTCATATCTGCTGTTAATTTGGATGATTATGCCTTTCAGCTACTTAAAATCCAAAATTCTGTTTCCCATGGAAATTATTACATAAGAGGCCAATAAAAAAACACACACTTGTAATACAAAAATGTGACCTTATAGGAGATTATGTTCATATTTCCTGCAGATGTGGAAAATATGGAAATGGAAAATCTATACTTGGTTGGGACTGTTTTTGCATGAATTACTGCAGCAATCCAGGGTGGCATAGAGGCGATCAGCCTGTGTTTCTGCTGAGGTGTTTAGGTCGCCCAGGTTGCTTCAGTGCATCTGCGTTGTTGGCTCTGGTGTCTCTCATCTTTAGATTCTGAGGTTTGACTTGGACCAGTCAGGTACAGTGATACCATGGTCATTGAACCAGGAACCAGGCATTGAAACATTTGCTGGTGTGAGCAGTTACCTGTCCTGTTGGAAAATGAAATCGACATCTTCATAAAACTTGTTAGGAAAGGAAAGCATGAAGTGTAAAATAAAATGCTATATTAGTTTGAACTTGATAAATCACGTTGGAACATCACCAGCAGATGACATGGCTCCCAAATTATCACTGACTGTGGAAACCTCACACTAGATGTCAAGCAACTTGATTTCTGTGTCTCTTTGCTCTTCCTCCAGACTCTGAGACCTTGATTTTCAGTTGAAATGCAAAATTAATTTGAAAAGAAGATTTTAGACCTCTGCAACAGTCTATGGCCTTTTCTGTTTGGTCCAGGATATGTACTTCTGATGTTGTCTCTGGCTATGGAGTGGCTTAACACAAGCAACAGGACAGTTTTAACCCATGTCCTGGATGTGTCTGTGTGCTGACCCTTGATGGACTGACATTAGCCACATCAAATGCCATGTGAATATTCTTGAATGGACTTTGCTTCATAGTTCATGAACCTTTTTTCTGCCACACTTTTTCCTTCCCCTCAACTTTCCATTAACATTCTTAGATACAGCACTACCTGAACTGCCAGCTTCTTTAGCAATAGTGTTTTTGTGGTTTACCCTCCTTTTGTAGGTTGTCAGTGACTGTATGCTGGAAAACTGTAAAGTTAGGTACTCAAAATTATTATTATTATTTTTTTTTTTAATGCAATATTATAATTTCTTGAGAAACAGAATATGGGTTTTTCATTAACTGTAAGCCATAATCATGAAAATTAACAAAAATAAACACTCGCGTTAAGCCACGTTGTGTGTAATGAATCTAGATATTATGAGTTTTTTAATATTTCCATTGAACTGAAAGAAATAAACTTTCTCATGATATTTTAGGTTAATGGGATGCATCAGTGGAGTGTCTTATTTCTAATTTATTTGCATATGTCCTTCTGTATATATCTGAAGAGGGCTTCAAAGAAGCAGCGGAAAAGTTTCGCATGGAGTCAGGAATTGAGCCCAGCGTGGATTTAGACTCTTTGGACGAAAGAATTAAGATTAGAGAGATGATCCTGAAAGGACAGATTCAAGAAGCTATCGCACTCATCAACAGCCTGCACCCAGAGCTGCTGGACACCAACCGATACCTGTATTTCCACCTGCAGGTACGGCTGCACACAACTGTTTACACGCATCAGTTGATGTGAATTTAATACGTGCCTCTGCTATTAGCAGCCGTTATCTAACCTCAGAGTTAATTTGAACACCGTTCAACACGGGTAAACGTGACATTGGCCAAACAGATGTGTAGTTATCCATCCTAAAAAAAAAATAAAAAAAAATAAAAATAAATAAACAGTCCTCCAAAAATACATGGTAATTTTAAAAAAAACCCAACAAAACCATTAGTAGAAAATGTCAGAAACCACAACAGGATATTACTTGCACATCAGCTTTACCTCCTCTCTTTCTTACAGCAGCAGCATTTGATTGAGTTAATCAGGCTAAGAGAGACCGAGTCAGCCCTGGAGTTTGCTCAGACGCAGCTTGCAGAACAGGGGGAAGAGAGCCGAGAGTGTCTGACGGAGATGGAGCGAACGCTCGCCCTTCTGGCCTTCGACAACCCCGAGGAGTCACCCTTCGGAGACCTGCTCAACATGATGCAGCGGCAAAAGGTTGTCCTCACTATGTCTGGTTGTAAACCATTGTGCTTAGAGTAAATGGTGATTATGTTAAGCCTCTGTGTAATGTTTACCTGGAATTGCTTGTTTATTAACTATTTAAGACGCTGAACGGCTCTCTAGCTGTTATAATTTGAGCATAAACTGCGTTTTCTTCGAGGCTGGAAGGTGGAAGATGTCTTTCAACACAGATTTAGGAACAAACCTCCTAAGTACCTCGCAGCTGTTTTCAGCTCTGACAGCACTACTACTTAACAAAAGCAGTCTTCTTTTTTTTATTTCTGACTGAGATCTAGTAGGTTGCTCAGTTTTCAAATGCAGCTTTATGCTTTTGTTTAGGTGGTTGGGGGGGGGTAATGTAATAAACTGTAATACAGTGGCTTTTTACAGCATGCATGCTCCAAGTTTTTCACACTTAATGTTACAACCCCTGAGGCAGACTCTTCCACCCGGGCTGAGGATCTCTGTCGCTCCTCCAGAGTTACCACAGGGCTCTTGGCTGCTGCTTTAATTAATGCTCTCATTTCTCAGTCTGTCAGGTATGAGGTGAATAGTTTGCAGTTGTGGCATACCATCTCTTTCCAGGTGATGCATTTGACAGAGCTCTGTAAGATGTTCAAAACTTTGGATATTATTTTAGAACCTAATTGTGCTTTAAACTTCTCCACAGCCTTTTCCCTGACCCGTCTGCTGTGTTGCTTGGTCTTCATGATGCTGTTTGATCTCTAACAAACCGCTGAGGCCTTCACAGAGCAGCTGCATTTATACTGGGATTAAAATTACGCACATTTGGACTCTTTTCAGAATTACTTAACATATGAGGCAATAGGTTGCACTGGATTTTATTTAGGGGTATCAAACTAAAACAACCTAAATACAAAAACATGTGTGAAACTCATTTTGCTTCCACTTAGGAATATTTCACTGCTTTCTGTTGGGCTGTCATATTAAAATCTAGGGCTGCAACTAACGATGATTTTAGTTATATAATTGGTTAACAAAACTGAAAGGTTCTGCAGCGTTTTCATTCAAGCCTTTTTTATACAATAATAGAAATGTTCCTTTTTTTGAATAAGAAAATAAACATTTTATTGCCAGAAATGCAATAACAGCACATTCCTTTAGATCATTGCAGCAAAGGATGCATCTGCAGCTAAAAAATACTTCTAACAATACTTCTCAGCGCAGCCCTTTCTGCTTGATTTAACGTCAGTACAGTGTAGGGCTGATCTGGTGATTATATTTGGATTAACTGATTAATAATTGTTCACAAAAGATGCTTAACAGGAGATTTTTTTTTTTTTTTTTTTGTACAGAATTTGAACCAGGTGAAGCTAAAAGTGCCCATTGATGAGTTTTAGGTAGAACATATTTACAGACATTTTTTTTTTTTTTTTTTTTAATGCAAAATGTAAATATTTTTTTGTTCAAATTTGGCTCAATTACTGCTCTGAATATGTTCTTTCAGCAAATAAACTTTTTTTTGAGTCTGTATCCTCCAGTTAACAATTAATCAATTACTAAATTAGTTGATTATTTCAATAATCGATTCATCACAACTAATCGTCTCAGCCCTATTAAAACCCCAATAAAATAAACTGAAAGTTCAAAAAGTCAACAATGTTTTTTACAAGTACCAGTTGTACCAGTTTGGTTGGCGTGTGCCAAATTTTCATGATTTTGATGTGTTTTGGATTTGTGGTGTCATAGTTTTTAATTGCTCCTTTTACAGTTTGGAGAGCACATGGACAATAAATACTGAACTTAGCAAAGAAAAGAAAAAGGTCTTTCTGTTTCACAGTTTTCTGTCTCGTCACACAGGTGTGGAGCGAGGTGAACCAAGCTGTGCTGGACTATGAAAACAGGGAGTCGACACCTAAACTGGCTAAACTCCTGAAGTTACTGCTGTGGGCTCAAAACGAGTTGGACCAGAAGAAGGTGAAATATCCTAAAATGACGGACCTCAGCACGGGCACCATCGAGGACCCCAAGTGAACGTAAAAAAAAAATAAATAAATAAACGAATCGTCACCAACGCGTCTGTTTAATTTATGATCCATCAGTGACTGCGTGACATCCAGGTAACATATATGTTCAAACAGATGTACAGTTTTGTTTTTTTCACGTCATCTTTGAGGGATAACTCATCGTGCAAACTGTGATTGCTGTATTTGCGAAACGACACAAATATTTCAGTTTAAGTACAGTTTCTGGGTTTTACAAAATTCAAGTGGCTGTTTTATATTTTGTCAATTCAAACCCTTCGCTGTTGAATTTCAGTGACCATTTTCCAGAAAAGGCTTAATTTCGCAGGGAAGAGGTTTGATTGTGTGAATGAACGTGTTCAGCTCGAGCTGGTGACTGGTTTCAAGAATTCATTAACAAAATGTGAATATTTTTCAAAAATAAACAGATAGCAACACTTTATTATTGTAATATAGATTTAATTACTACAGCATTTGATGGTTTTATTTATCTTAATGTGTGGCAGTTTGTTGTAAACTAGCCTCACACATTTCAAACCGTAAAAAAAAAAAAAATGTACATTTACAGTAAATATGAGACAAATTGTCCTGTAAATTCATAATTTCTCGTGTTCAGAGACGGGTTGTAATCGGAAAGGGTTTTTTAGTGGAGAGTTGAGTCCCTTTGGCCTTTTCTAAATGCTGCTTTGCTCCCAACATACTCCATGAGATTACATTTGGTTTTATATTTCAGGGCTTTGATGTTAGAGTAAAGTTTTGGAAATCCCAGTGACGGACGGAGGATTTATACGCTGCAGCAGAGAAAGGGCTGCTTTGATAAATCTTTATAGCTAAAGTCCGTTTAATCAAGACCTTCTTCAGACTAAAACTGTTTGTCACAGACTTTTATTTGGTAATTTATTCTGCAAAGTTAAATCTTAACGTCATTTTATGAGTGCATTTTTTTTTCTGTTAGGACTTTTCACTTTTTCTGCATGTATGTGTTTACTTTTTCAGTGAGGAAAAAGGTACTTGTGTTTGTTTATTTTATTAGATTTTATATTAAAGAAAATATCTTGCCTCTAGTTGTCTGTCCTTCTTTTACAGTAGTTTTGTCTTTTAAAAAACATTAATTAAGCTTGTTGTGAAACTCCACACCTTTTTATTTTATTTTACAGTTCTGGTCAGAGGTTTATGTACATTACATACATTAGTTATTTATTCTCTTTTTTTTTTCTGGGTGAAATGAATACTCAGCAAACAGCTTAATTTATCAAACAGTTTGGCACATGAATTTTATGACTAAAATTAAACATACAAGTCCAACTATATTTATTTATTTTTTATATGTGACATGGTTTTAGCCCAGGGCGTCAGAGCATTGGGGCGGCCATATGATCAAAGAAACAAACAAAAAAAGTCAGTTGTAAATCTGAGTTTGCTAATTTGTATTTTCTTTTCCACCCTATGCGACTAAGCGTGCACAGTGAAAGTACCGTAAGCAGGTATTGCTGTACCGTATGAGTTACTGACACACAACTTTATAATGTGGTGCTAAATTAGAAGATTTTTTAAATTTTATTATGAGTCTGGACGCCATTTCACTGCCTCTAGTTCAAAATCTTATCTAATTGATCGGACTTCAGCTGGATTATTCCATTTTGAATTGAAATTTTTTTAAAAGTAGCTTGAGTTTCCTTAAATATTCAAAAAACCTAAAGGTTTTATGATGTTTTACTGATCTTGTTTTAATATCGGATTTAGATTTTGTTGTTCCTAAAGTTCATGATAATTTGCATAACAAACAGTTTGTCTTTGCAGAAAGGGCTTCTCTGTGTGACGAGGCTGTGTGTTTGGTTGGGGCTGCAAAAACACGGGGCTCGTCCCAGCATGTTAGACATGCAGCTGCACACATACTTTGAATTAATATTATTAATCCAGTTAGAAACCAAACGCTTTTGTAATCATTCATGATGGAAATTTCACCACTTTTCCTGGCAGAAATGGTAAATTTAATTTAAATTGTTTTCCTGCGGCTAATCTTTTTATTGTAGTTCACTTAAACAGGGCAGAAGTCGTAGTAAAACTTTATGCATAAAGCACCTTTCAAGATGGAAAAATTACAAAATGCTTCACAGTGTATTAATCCGACAGCTCCAAAGCCAGCAATGCTTAAAAAAAGAGAAATTAGTAAAAAAGCAGACTTAAGAGGATATATCTGGTTCTTAAAAGAGAGCGCACAGTCTGCAAGCCACTGAACAGTTTGTTTTTAAGCTTGTGATTGGGCTCTATCAGGAGGCCCTGATCACAGGGACAAACTGGTGAAGACGTCCTCTAAGAAAAGAAAAAATATTCCAGGATCTTATTGTCAGCCTGATTAGTCTGTTCTTGAACCAGCTCGGATTTGTTTTAATCTCAAAGATTCTTTTGGAAAAGATAAAGCAGGCTAATATTTGGCTTCTGGAATCGCCATGACCTAATTTACTTTTGATTGTTTGTAGACTGTGCTTAAAGTTTGTGTCCTTCAATACAGATTAGATCTGTTTTTGATAAGAAGAGCAGTCAAATATTAAGTCAGAATTATACCAGGTTCTTGTTTATGGCTAGAAAAATCGTGTGGTTTCTCTACAACTTTCTAGAGGTTCCAAAGATTAGTGTAGATGAATTGAGGCATAACTAGACCAATTCAGCAGGAGACATTCCCTGGATTATAATATCTTCTGTGGCCCAGCAAAATATCCCTAAATAAACTAAATGGGACATTGTGATGTTAAAAAATCAAAAGTCTCTGAAGATAAAATTGGAACTGCTTGGGAGAAAAATATAAAGGAAAATGGAAAATGCAGATGAGATGGCGCATTGTGAAGCAGCTGTATTTTAAACATCACTATGAGAGTTAAAAACATTTCAGAAATTTTGCATATAAACTTAAATATCTGGTGGCTCTAAGATAGCCAAAATGTGCATTTTAACGCTACAGTAAATGAGACTATTGTTTTATGTACTGAGGAAGACCATAAATCCAGTGGGATGGCAGGTAATAAAGTTTTTATTTGGATCATGTGCCCCAATCTAGCAATATCTGTATATGTAGCAATGCCTTCAGATGTATGTATATTTTTGACCCTGTGTGGACCAGAAAACGGGCTCAGCAGAGACTGCTGTTTCCTCGGCAACTGAAGAACTACAACCTGCTAATGAGCTGCTGGTCGTCTTCAACACGATAGTCATTCGGTCTGTCCGTCCATCACTGTGTGGTTTGGCTCGTCCAAACGGGAAAGGGTCAGACTGCGACGACCAGTCGGGTCTGCAGAGAGGATCTCTGGGGCGGACCCTGCCTCCATCCAGAACTTGTATAGGCATAGGGTCGGGAAGTGGGTCGCTAACGTCTCTGCAGACCCCACACATCCTGGACACAAACTGTTTAGAGTTTCACCTTCGGGTCGGCGCTACAGAGCATGATTTGCAAAAACCAGCTGCCACAGAGAGAGTTTCTTAAGCTACTCTGCTGGGAATCAACACTATGCACATCTGAGCTAATTCAACCTTTCTTCTTCTATTGTAATAATTCTGTACATATACACATTTCTCTTTAAAAATCCTTTTTATTTCCCACCAAATGTATATATTTACATTGAATCAAATTCCTTGTTTGTGTGTACAAACTTGACCAATAAAGCTGATTCTAAATCTGAAGTTTGTAGCAAAACTTTACTTATATTTTCAAAGTGCACAGAGAGGGGCAAAATTCTGGTAATGTTGAGATTCGGTTAATGATTGTAGTACTGAGAAACTTTAATAAAAGGCACACGTTTCCGTTCCTGATTTTCACCAGCAGAGCAGTTTGCATTTAAATAGAAAAGGTGTGGAAAAAAAAACTGAACTTCTCTGAAATAGGCTGACCAATGGGCTCTTAAAGGCGCAGGAGTTGAACCTGTGAGTGTCAAACCACACACCAGCAGAAGCCAGTTACCAAAAGTTCAAACAAATGCAGGCAAAACCAAAGTTGGCCCGGGAGATTCTGAAAAGACAAGAAAATCATACTCAAGATCACGATAAAAAAAAAAAAAAAAAAAAAAAAAAAAAAAAAAAACACGAGCTAACTGTCAGTGACCAGCGCCATTTTTTTTTTTTTTTTTTATTTATTTTTTTTTTTTTTAAAGAAAGCAGAACATCAGTGAGAAGTTAATTTATTTCAGTGACTGAATTCAAAAAGTGAAACTCTTCATTACTCGCCGTTATATGTTTAAAGCTAGTTAAAGCTAGTGACCCAGCTAGCATACACATATGTTTGTGGTTTCCATGGTGACCCCAAAGCGGTTTGGCCACATAGATTTGAACCCGACTGGGTTTTCAGTGGGAACCAGACTTACATGAGACCAGAAGTGGGTAAAGTACCCAAAAAAATTATACTCATAAAACTACTCCTAAAAGTAATTAAAAAAAAAAAGTTACTCAAGTCTGACAGAGTAAAAGTAAGTAAAGAGCAATTAAGTGGGCCTTAATGGGGTCTCAACTGGGTTAGAATATGGGTAATATGAGCTTGTATGTGTTAGCTCACACGTGTTTTTGAAAACAATTCAGTTTCTCAGAAAATACTAGTGTTAGGAAACAGTTTTTGATACAGAAGTACACAATCATGCAAAGGTTGCTGACTTAATAACTGACTGGCAGACAGTCACTAACTTCCCCCTTATGTGGTGCTATTCACAGAAGGCCATAACTAAAAAAGGTGCCTGTTTGTTTCCAAGCACATTAATGGAAAGTTAAATAGAAGGAAAAATGTAGGAGAACTGCAGCCTTAAGAGGATCATTCCACCATGTAAAAAAAAAAAAAAAATCAAATGAATCATTAAAATCCCAAAATGAACACAGTGCAAAGGAGCATACATATATAGTCATATTCAGTAAATTAGAATATGTGCTCAGATGAACCTTTTGAAAGTAACACACATTTCTGTATGAAAAATTTTATTTTACTGCTGTGTTGTACTTTCTGATCTTAAATGTTGTCTTTCATAATGTGGGTGTGCCTGAAACCCACAAGACAAAACCCACTCTTCTGATTAAAAAAAAAAAAAAAAAAAAAAAAAAAAAAAAAAAAGAAGAAGAACGACTTTTAAAACACACCTCTGTCCTTTTATAGACAATCAACATGCAAATGTCTCTCCCAGAGAAAACAGCACTTAGACATCTACTGTCAGGAATGGAAACCACTACCAGTTGCTGACAGACGCCAGCGTCGACAAGTCGGATCAGTTTGGCCGGTTTTGTTTCGGTGGATATGAGGAAGATCATCCGTCAGAGCGGAAGAGCTGCACGGATAACAGGAGGGCACCGGTGCTGGGTGAATGGCTGGAAACCACGCAGCAGGACAGATCAGGGATGTGAAGGCTTCTCCTCTGGATGGGCCGGCGGAAAGGCTGGAGAACCAGAACCTGTGGTCGAGGTGAGACGGGGGAGGGGGGTGTTAAAACTTTGTGTTTTAGACTGAACGAGGTTTAAAGCAGTGAAATGAGATGTGAAGAAGTTGGATGTTTCTGTGGCGCATCACCTTCTTTACCCACATGCCTGTACTTGCTCTGAAAGTTCAAGATCCTCCTCAACTATTCGCTCAAATTGGCGCGCTGACGCGAAGGAAAAAGCTGATCTATTAAGACATTTTCTTTTCTTTTTTTTTTTTTTTTTTTTTGGGAAGGGTTGTAAAAAACGCGTCAGCAAATACAACCAAGTAAGGAAATCCTTACTGTCGAAACGGCTCTTATCGCTACAGACGAGGATGCGGCAACAAATCTACTGAATGAGGGTTAAACTGAAACTTTGCGTCACGGAAGCAACCAACTTTCATTCGCAAAAACAAAACAGAGGAAATAAATCGGCGTCTCGATGAATTTCAAGGTTTCACACAGCTACAGCAAAAAAAAAAAAAAAAAAAAAAAAAAAAAAAAAAAAAAAAAAAAAAAAAAAATGCATTGGGGTGAAAAAGAAAATACGCACGACTCTTTTAGGTTTTACACAGGATATCATCAAAACGATCTGGTTATTTACCTCCTTTTGATTGCAGGATCGTGGGGTGACTGGTGCCCATGTTCAACAGTTCACCCTAAAATAAACCCTATCGTCAGTTTAGAGTCATGTTTTTTGGATTGCGGGAGGAAGCAGGAGTACCCAGTGAGAACCCGAGTTAGGATTTGAACCCAGGAGCTTGTTGCTGCAAGGCAGCAGTGCTCCAAATAAATAAAACAAAGCTATGTGTGAAACACCAACCATTTCCACATGATTCAGCAATAACTAAAATTAGTTATTGACTTGATAACGGCATTAATATATTGGAGGAATTTTAGCTCATTAGCCCAATTCGGTCAAGATTTAGACTTAATGACTGCAAGGTGGCTGCAAGTCACGCCCTGATCATCACCCCGCCACCACTGTGCTTGTCAAGCTGTTTGGTTTTCCTCAAATATGATGTTTGGCCAAACATCTCTGCTTTGGTCTCATGTATAAAATTATAGATTATAGTAGAAGTTACAAACAGCACACACTGATGTGCGTTAATATTGAAACAATCTGAAACTGAAACAACACATAGGTTGCTACAACGTAAAGTGGGCCACAGTAGCACCTTGACAAATAGAAAATTGTTGCAGATTTTGCATATCTGAGTACGTTTCAGCTGTTCAACAGACGCCTGAAGCACATTCATTCTAATCTCACTGTGATCAAGTATAACTGGTAGTAACAGCATTTCATGGTTGACTCAATGGCTACAATGTAGCTGGAAAAAGAAAAAAAAAAAAAAAAAAAAGAAAAGAAAAGAAAAAAGCCCAGATCATTATTCCTCTACTGCCGTGCTTGACAGTTTGTCAGAGGTGTTTGTATGCTGCGCTTGGTTTTCTCCAAACATGGCACTGTGCAGTTTGGCGCCCCCTTCCCTCTAAATTAAAGGACATTGTTCCAGAAATCTTGAGGTCCAATGAGCTGCAGCTTTGCAAACTTAAACCCTGCTGCAGTATTATTTTTAGAGAGGAAAGGCTTTCTGCTTCAACCCTTTCAGACAAGCCAGCCGAGCCTGTTGTCTGAGATGAGCTCTTGGGTTTTTCCAGTTTCTCGGTGTGTCACAGAGTCTGACCTGGGGGTGAATTTGGGTTTCTGTTGACTCCTGGTAACACTGACCACTGTCTTAAAAGTTTTCCATTTTCGAACAGCCTTTCTCTCTGGAGAATGATAGACTTTCAAGTTGTGTGAAAATGATTTCTCTAGGTTGATGGGCAGTAGCATAGCTGATGTTCTTCCACTTTGACATTGTGTTAGCAAACCAAAGCCATCTTTTTTTAGGTCGTTGCACCGAATCGTTACCAAGATGATTGAAGTGAATTTGACAAAGCGATGCCTCTCCTTGTGATTTTAGTCTTAGCTGCATTCAAATATTTGTCACAAATTCAAAACTCTTCCTTTCTGTTTAACATTTGTTTGTAATGAAATCCCTGACTGTGATGCTGACACCTACGAGCTCCATCTGAGACTTCACCAGTAAGAGCTGCATTTGCATCTCATTCAAAATACTGACAAACATGAAGCACCATCTTCCTGCTTATTATGGTCATTAGTGTCAAGTCCCAAAGAAAATTGTTCACATTGAAATTAGACTTTTTTTGATAGATTTTTGTTCCTAAAACATCTTTATGCATTTTATAAAGCACTTTTAAACAGCCCTCATGTCTTAAATGTGCTGCATAAAATAACTAGGATTGCCAGAAAATGAGTACTTATAATGTTTGTAATCCAAGACATGGAGAAGCTGAAAGTATTCACATACCTTCAGCCGTCAATACAACCATAAATGTTTTTTGTTTTTTTTTAGGGATTTATGTTTGTACTAGACCAACACAAAATAGTGCATAATTGTGACATGGAGGAAAAATGGTAGATGGTTTTATTTTATTTTTTTTCTACAGTATCAGTGAGAAGTGTGGAGAGTATTTGTATTCAGGCTGTTTGTGTCAATACTTTGTAGGACCACATTTTGCTGCAGTTGCAGCTGCAAGTCCACCAGCTTTGCAGATCTAGTGACAGCAATCTTTGCAGAACCCCTCAAGCTCAGTCGTATTGGATTAAGAGCATCTCTGAACATTAAATTCCAGGTCTTGTCACAGATTCTCAATTAGACTTATGTCCGGACTTTAACTAGGCCATTCTAACACATGAATGTGCTTCAATCTATGTAGCTCTGGTTGTATGTTTAGGCTTGTTGTCCTGCTGGAAGTCGAACCTCAGGCCCAGAGTCAAGTTCCTGCATTGCCTTGCATTTAGTTCCATCTTCCCATCTTTGTTGAAGAAAAACATTCCTCACAGCTTGATGCTGCCACCACCATGTTTCACTGTGGGGGCGGAGTGTTAAAGGTGTTATTTTTACACCACATGAAGCATTTTGTATGTTCTGA
This sequence comes from Anableps anableps, assembly GCA_014839685.1. Classification (NCBI taxonomy): domain Eukaryota; kingdom Metazoa; phylum Chordata; class Actinopteri; order Cyprinodontiformes; family Anablepidae; genus Anableps; species Anableps anableps. The sequence continues at coordinate 31,680,122 of CM026071.1, read as the reverse complement.
CCCAAGCAGACTGCTAATATCAAATGATGAACTGAATAGTGCTCTGCAAGGTGTTCAACATTTTGGTTGTTGTTTCATAACGTTACCCTGCTCTAAACTGAAGGCAACTGGTTGCACTGGGTTGTATTTAGGGATATCAGAGTAAAAGGGGCTGGACATGAATGCATGTCATACTTTTTAGGTTTCTGAAATTATGGATAATTTAAGGCAGCACAGTGGAGCAGTTGGTAGCGCTGAATTTGTAGCGGATTGAACTTTTTTGGAGTGGATTTTCCATGTTCTCCCAGTGAATGCTTGGGTTCTCTCTGGGTATTCTGGCTTCTTCCCACAATCCAAAAACAAAAATGTTAGGGTAAGTCTTCTCTATAAACTGCCCTTGAGTATGAGTGTGTGTGTGTGTGTGTGTGTGTGCATGGTTGTCTGTTGTGTGTTGCCCTGTGAAGCAGTGGAGGCCTGGCCAGGGTTTACGCTGCATCTTGTCTGAATTTAAGTTTATCTGGTAGTTTCAAGAGCCACGCTTCATGCAAAAATGTATTTTTCAGGCCAATGCAAATTCTGATGCATATCATTAAGCTGGAGTTGTATGCAGATCCCTGGCTCGAAAATGGACGGCGATGCTGTTTCTGGGCACCTGCCTGCTGTACTGTGCTCGGATGACCATGCCGGTCTGTGCTGCCTCAATGGCAGCCACTTTCCACTGGAGTAAAATCGACTCCGGCCTCGTCCTGGGCGGTTTCTTCTGGGGCTACTGTTTCACACAGATCCTGGGGGGACATGCCAGCGACAAGTAAGTGATTCATTCACGGAAGCACGCATGGCTTCACTTCAACAATAACCACAGTCTGTTTATTTTAAAACGAGGTTTAAAGTTTCAGGATTTCCTTCTGGTAATATTTGCTGCTCTGCAGAGTGGGGGGAGAGCGTGTCCTGTTCATCTCTGCAGCTTCATGGGGTCTGATCACTGCTGGGACTCCTGTGCTGGCTCATCTGGGCCCCCACACCCTCGCTCTGATGATGGTGGCCAGAATCCTGATGGGACTACTCCAGGGTTAGTATTGATAGCAGACTCTCTGAGCAAATAAGAACGAACAGAAGCATTTCAATTCATGTATTTAGTTATAATTCAGAGCAAAATTCATATGCAGGCACTTGAGATGACGAAACAGGCCTAATACCCATTCAGCTATGTGCAGATTTAGTATCTGATGGGTGTCGCTGAGGAAGGGATGCAAAAAGACAGCGAGGATTTTAAATTTTGGAAAAATCCTTTTCCAGACTCCTGTCTTTCCTACTGTACAAACTCTGACAGAGTTTAGACTTAGTTTTACCTAAACTGCCGAAGCTCTAAGAAATGACCAATGACCTGTCAGTTTTGTGATGCCTTGCAGGTGTTTTTTTCCCGTCTTTGGCAAGCCTGTGCTCACATCGTGTTGTGAAAGCTGAGAGAGGATTTTTAATGAGCACGATGCACAGCGGCAGTCATTTTGGGTAGGTTCTGCACACATGTATACATTACTTTACATCTAAACATGTATTTACTACTGAAACCGTCAATAATTTTCCCTGCCTCTGTTTTTTCCAGCACGCTGTTGGCAGGTGGAATGGGGTCCATGATGCTCGACAGGTACGGCTGGGAAAGCATGTTCTACTGTACTGGTTTCCTGGCTGGACTCTGGGCCGTTACAGTGAGATATTGCTTATTAAGAGGTAAATATTGCTTCTTAACATGTTGATGACTAAAATATTTTTGCCTCCATATATGAAAATGTATAATTCTTTTCTTACTTATCCTTTATGCTAATTAGCTTGCGTAATAGTTTGTTTACGATCGACATCTGAGTAATGTGGAGACATCAGTATATATATATATATATATATATATATATATATATATATATATATATATATATATATATATATATATATTATATATATATATATATATATATATTTATATTATATCGATAGATAGTTTATTATATCTATATCTATATCTATATATATATATATATATATATATATATATATATATATATATATAGATAGATAGATAGATAGATAGATAGATAGATAGTTTATTTATATATATATATATATATATATATATATATATATATATATATATATATATATATATATATATAAGGTATGTATAAAGCAATACATATTTAAAATCAGTAAAAGGTATTTAATATAGCAAGACTACATAGTACTAAAAAGTAACTAAAATAAATCCACTATAGAGTAATAGAAAATAAAACTGGTATAAAATAATAAAAAATTAATAAATACGGAAAAGCATGAAAGAATAAGTAGTAAAAACAAGCATTTACGAATAGATAACTGAAAAAACAAATTAAATGATTAAATAATGAAAAATGAGTAAGACATAGTATGTATGAAGAAACAAATATGAAAGGATAAATAAGAAATACTGCAAAAAAAGTAAAAAGAAAATGCAAAAAGTGACAAAGTAATAAAGAAATTTAAAAGGAACATCAGATAAAATTAAACACAATAAAAAATAACCAAAATAAATAACCAATCCACTAAATAAAAAAGTAAAACTAAATTAGAAAAATGCACTAATAAATCAAAATAAAATAGAAAAAATATCCAGTGTCACATTTTGGGTTTTTTGCCATTGCATTTTATTTAAAATATTTTCCTAAAAGTAATTTTTGAACTGTTAAATGTCTGTTTTATGGTAATATACTGCTTCTCATGGTCACTGTGCTTGTAGCAAACAGCTGTTTTAATATGATCTTCAATATGTTGTGCAGGTGATGTTACAGTGAAGAAGATGGAAAACCTTCAACCAAGCTTGTCCAGAAAACACTGGCTGTACCTTTTCAAAAAGCCTCCGGTTTGGTACAGATTTCGAAATGATTCATTTTTAATTATTTGACAGTTAAATGATTTTGAGCATTTTCATTTGACTCTGTCGATCATCTTATCTTTCAGGGCCATGGTGCTCACTCATATGTGCACTTCCAGCACGTCCTACACTCTGTTATCATGGCTGCCGATGTACTTCAAAGAATCATTTCCTCATGCAACGGTAATTCCTCCACATCCTCCATATTGGCTGATAAATGTATCCCAAACTTTACTGAAGACATCCTCACTCAGATTTACTGTTTCAGATTCTTGTCCCCATGCTTAATTTCAGTATCTCTGCTTGTGTTCTTGCAGCCTTGGGTGTATAATGTAGTTCCATGGTTAACAGCCATTCCTTCGGCTCTTTGTGGGGGATTTGTGTCGGATTTCCTCATCACCAAAGGTACAAGAGAAATGTGTGATGAATCCTCAAGTTGTCAGTCATTTGGGGAAATCAAATATACAGCTTTTATGTTGTTTTTTTCCTGCAGGATATGGTGTTGCATCTGTGAGAAAAATTATGCAAGTAAGTATAGAAATTACTGCAATGTTTGCATGTTTTATAAAACTAAAGTGTTGCTGGAATGTGTGCTGTCTTTTTCAAATATACTAGGGTTGGTGGTAGGGTCTGCATTGTGTTCAAATAGAAGATGGAGAGATGGATCAAATTTTATTTTATTTTATTTTATTTAGGCTAATGATTATCCCACCATGGATACATTTAAAATTTTATTTTAATCCTGATGAAAGACAGGAAGACTGAAGAATGATGGCTGAGTGAAGTTCTGCTTTTGTTCTACAGACTCTTGATAGTCCATTAAAGCCAAGTTTATTTGGATGGCACATTTCAGTGCTTTTCAAGCTTTAAAGTGCTTTATAAGATGAAAACACAAAACATCAGACAAAAAAACTGCAGTGACATTAAAGAAGAGTGATGAAAAATTGGAATGCAGATGAAATCAATGACTTTCCAGTTATTACTGATCAAAGGCAGCTCTAAACAGGTGAGTTTTTAGCCTTGATTTAAAGGAACTCAGTGTTTCGGCTGTTTTGCAGTTTTCTGGGAGTTTGTTCCAGATTTGTGGTGGATAAAAACTGAAATCTGGCTCTCCATGTTTGATTCTGGTTCTGGGGATGCAGAGCAGACCAGAACCAGAAGACCTGAGTGGTCTGGAAGGATGATATAATAATAATAATAATATTATTATTATTATTATTATTATTATTATTATTATTATTATTATTATTATTATTATTATTATTATTATTATTATTATTATTAATAATAATAATAATAATAATAATAATAATAATACATTTTATTTGAGGGCGCTTTTCAAAAGCCCAAGGTCACCTCACAAAAACAGACAGACAAAAAACAACAAACAGAAAAACAGAGTTAGCAACAATTATATAAAGCAAGTCAGTAAACAAGATGCAACAACAGTTAATCCATGTTAAAGTGAATGTACCAGTTTGAACAGGTGTGTTTTCAGCTGTGATTATGTTGATACAACGACAACAGGTCTTTTATCTATTTCAGTGCTAAGCCATTCAGGGATTTATAAAATAACAAAAGTATTTTAAAGTCTATCCTCTGAGCTACAGGAAGCCAGTGGAAGGACTTTAGAACTGGGGTGATGTGCTCTATTTTCCTGGTTTTAGTGAGAACGTGAGCAGCAGCGTTCTGGATCAGCTGCAGCTGTCTGATTGATTTTTTTTTTAGGCAGACTTGTAAAAACACTTGTAATAATCAATGCGACTCAAGACAAACACATAGATGAGTTTCTCTAGATCTTGTTGAGACATTAGTCTTTTAATCCTGGAAATGTTCTTCAGGTGATAGAAGGCCGACTTTGTAACTGTCTTTATGTGTCTCTGGAGGTTCAGGTCTGAGTCCATTACTACACCCAGATTTCGGGCCTGATTACTAGTTTCTACTGTATTAACTGAAGCTGCGAGCTGACTCTGGAGCATTCCTCTTTAGGTCCAAAGATAATAGCTTCAGTTTTGTTTCAGTTCAGCTAAAGAAAGTTTTGGCACATAGATTTGTTCTAGGCATCTATTCAGTGCTTGGATGGGTTCAGAGTCACCTGGTGACATCGTGATATAGAGCTGTGTATCATCTGTGTAGTTATAGTAACTAATCTTAATACTTGTTATAATCTGAACCAGTAGGAGCATATAGATATTAAATAAGAGGGGCCCCAGGATTGAACCTTGGGGTACCCTGCATGCGATATTGCTCTCTGTCTAGAGCAGCAGTCTTTTGTGCACAGTGTAAACACTGTCATAAACTATGACTGGACACTGCTGCTATCTGACTGACAACTTCTGATTGGGTGCTTTAGATTTTTAAGGAATCTGGACTGCATTTGGTCCTAAAATGCTCAGACTGTTCAAACCTGAACTGGGCACAGAGATTGTTTTAAACACAGTTGACGTTTATGATAAGTTATTGCAGTCGTGAAAACAAGATAAAATAATAAAAAAAAGCATTCGCAATACTTCTGTTTCATGTTAGGACCATATTTGATTGTTGTCGGGGCACAGAAGAAGCCACTTGTATGGAGTATTATGACTAACTTTATCATTGTGATACCACGCTCCTGCTCTATCTCTGCAGTTTGGTGCCATGGGCCTTTCCAGTATGTTTATCTTGCCTCTGTCTGGAGCTGTCCCCTTCACTTCTGCTGTGGTTTTAATTTCTGCTGCCGTCGGCTTGACCACCTTCACTGGAGGGTATGTCGGATGAGCATCTGTTTTTACCAAGCTGCCATAACTTGTAGACAAGAATGTTTATAGAAAGCCAACCTAATTGCAGAAAGTGCAACTTTTTCAACCAATACATGAATGTTTTGAGGTAGTTTTAATGTTATTTATTGCTGTTTTATGTTTCAGTGGTGTGTCTGTGAATGTGCAAGATCTCACTCCATCATGCGCTGGTGCGCTCTATGGTGAGGCTCTATTTTAACACTCTTTCTTTTCTCAATTGTTGACTTATATTTACCAAACCTCTTCCTTTTCTCTGCCCCAGGTTTTATGAATATGATGGGAGCCTTCATGGGTACGTAACCAAATCTAAAATCCTGATATTAACTGCAAATATTTTTTTGAGTTTTGTCGCTGATGTTGAGCGTCTGCTGTGTGTTGACCAGGTCTGGTTCTGGTGTCTTTCTCGGGCTACCTGATCGAGGTCACCTTGTCGTGGTCCATAGTCTTCTCCCTCATCACTTTAGTAAATGTCACAGGCCTCGGGATCTTCCTCATCTTTGGAGATGCTAAACGTGTCGACCTGCAGGATAAAAGTCAGATTATTGTGGTTTGACACTGACATTGACTGGATTTCACGTCTAAATCATTATTTCAGTTATTTTTATTTTTTTGTTATTTGAAAAGACAGGGGACCATGTAGAAAAATACAGCATAGTGTTTATCAGGAGGCAGAGCTCTGGATGTTCTCTCTGTCATTATGTGGAGAAGAACGTCAGTCAAGTCTGTAAACATGCTGTTGATCTGAATTGAAGGAACTTTCTGAATATTTTTTTTTTTACTGCTGAAAGCTATCCTGCACAACAACAATACATTAGAGCTGCTCTGTACAAATATTAAAATTATGAATATTTATTTAAGAAAGTTGTATTTTCACAAGAGTACCTTTACTTTTACTTTATAATTATTAATTGTTTCAAAATTAAAGCACAAGGTGGAAAATCTCTCTGCAAATATTTCGTTTGATTCAATTTAAAAAGTATTTTATCAGTCTCAAAGTGAAATTAAATGTTGTAACTCATATTACACAAGTTTCTTCAGAGAGCTGTTGTAGATGCTAATGGCTGTGGCTGGGAATTTCCTCCTGTAGCAGTCTGTGTTACAGCGATTCTGAGGAAGCCTCTGACTGAAGAGGATGACTGTATGAGGAGCTGGTGCCTGCATCCTGTGGTCACATGGCAACACAGGATAAACATCCATGCGCGCGCACACACTCATACCTTCGGGGAATTTAAAGAGCCTAATTAATCTAACAGTCATGTTTTTGGACTGTGGGAGGAAACCGGAGTACCCGGAGAAAACCTGAACATGGAAACTCCATGCAGAAAGACCCAAGGACAGGACTTCAACCTTGCTGCAAATTCAACAGTGCTGCCAACTGCACCACTATGCAGTCCATTCAACAGGTACGGAGGGAGAAAAAAAACGCATACAGTACAACAGCATGGAGCTTCATATTGGCAACATTGTGGATTTGCATAAAGGCTGTGCATGTAGTGGCCTGAATACTGAAATAAAGGAGGCTCGTTTTCATAATGACATCCCACCCTGTACTGTAAAGACCATGACCCACGGTTACAAAATTCAACAACATGGTCTCATGGAAACCCACAACGTGAACCCTGTGACACTCTGCCAAATGCTTGTAGTGCCGTGTGATGTGTTTAAGGAGCATCCTCTGTTTTGTTCAACTAATGAGGCCTTCACCTGCAAACTGAACCACTTACATACCCATCACTGTTCTTCATGCACAAGATTAAATTCAGATCAGGACTTCATTCAATTAGAATTGAATTACATTCTATTTAAATTCTGCTTTAATTAGAATTTCTATAATTGCGCTGCTTATGGTGGCAGCACATTGGAGCAGCTCTGTTACTTTTGTTCTGATTTGTTCTATTTTTTTTTTTTTTTTTTAAGACTTTTATTTATAGTTTTTGTTTAGGCGTTGCGTGTTTGGGAAAATATTCCCTCTGGTTTTAGATGCTGTGCAGCTGCATGGATTTTTGGTCTCACTTTCTTACTTTTGGACGGTTGTTGTGATGCGTGACCATAGCAACAAGTCGGAGCAGCTCAGAAGCTACTGAAAAGCTCAAATTGTGCCTAAACTAAGACCTCAAATCCCAGAGGATTAGAAAACGAGGCTTCATGGATGCAGAGCAGAGAGAGAAGGAAGAAGTTCAAACCATTTCCTCCATCAGTCATAATGGGCAAAAATCATATCCCCTACTCCAACGTCTCTCTGCCCGGATTTCTAACCCTACGGCCAGACAGAGATTTAAAGAGAAGCGGCAAAAGCAAATGAGGTGGATTAGCAGTGCTTGACAACAACTGATGGTGTGTGGAATATTATCTCTGCTGCCCGGAAATCGAGCTGTTAGCATGTCATGACAGTCAGCCACAGTGTCTTCAGTCAGAGGCCTCTTCAGAGGCGTTACAAGACTGACTGCTACTGGAGATCCTTCCTGCCCACAGCATCGCCATCCATTATGGCTCTTTGAAGATACTTGGATGATATGAGTTATGACAACATTTAATTTCCCTTTAGGATAAATAAAGTATTTTTGAATTCAGTTCAGTTACAGCTTTGCCTCTTGGGGCTTTTTTTTTTTTTGTCACTGAATGCGTAGTGTCATCAAATATGATGTATAAAAAACTGTTTTAAAACCCTCCAACTGGTAATAATGGTAACAGTGGCCAAACACTGACCTAGTAATCTCATCCAGGCATGGGAACACTAACAAGTAACCTGTAATCCTGTCATACCCTGACTGTATTAACAAGATTAGTATTTATTAACCTCTACATAAAACTTCATCATTTCGAAAGATTAATATCACATTTTGTAAGTTTTTTTTGTAAAATAGTTGCCTCTACAACTATTTGCATTTTAAACTCTAGTTGTTCTCTCTCTCTCTCTAATTGTTACTAAGATCATTACCTTCATTAAAATTAATGTTTATTACGTCTGTGTTCCTCTTTGAACCCTCAGATGTCTCCACATTTTGCTGTTTACGACAATCTTTCATTGACTTTTTTTCACTGTTTGACAAACTCCTTGTCCATTTGTACGTTGCTGTTACTTTGTATTTAATGACATGAATTTTGTATAAGTGATATTTATTTTATGAACCCCTGGGGTTTTACAACATTACCTAAACAGGGTTCTTGTTTTTGTTTAACTGCCCTTTTTTTGTTTTTGTTTTTACAGTGAAATAAACTCAATCAACCACTTTTAGATATAAGTTGTTGTTTTTTTTTTTTTTTAAATTTGTGCATTTGCTTACCTTTTTTTCTGGCTGGGATTTTTGGAGGTTTTGTGTTCGTTCATTTCAGCAGCCTTTAAACGATAATGGCAATAGTGAGGTGTTACAACTTTGCACATAGGTGGAGTTAGTTGCATTTAATGCTGCTTTTGATTAATCATATTTTTATTGTTAGGGTGGAAAAATGTCTTTTAAAGAGGGAGTTGTGGATACTTGTGAGGTTTTCTGATCACACACACACAGCAGGAGCATAAACAACCAGACCCATCTGGGACACACACAGTGTGTTAGCAGAATAACAATACAGCCTCATATGTCAACAAGCTATCTGAATAATAATAATAACAAAATGATCTGAGGTGGAGGCAGAGACAGAATGAGGTTAGATAACCACTGATTTTCAACCAGTCATTGTAATTTTGTTCCACATCATCACTGTATAAAACATGTGGGCACTGAATGATTAAAGCTGTCTTTTATAAATGTAAAACATTTACAAATTCACTCACTAACTGGAAAACTTTAGTGATTCAAGGAGGCTTATTACCTGGGCAGTTTATTTAGACAACAACTATTATCGTTATTATTATTATTATTATATGTGTCAAGCATCCCTTAAAACTGTGCGTCGATGTAAAAAATCTCTTCCAGCTTGAATTGCGCACCTCATTAACCCTGTAAGATCCAGTGTTGTAAAGTTACAACATGTCGATTTAAAACAAAGAAAATGTACAAATATTGACTTTTCATCTGTTTTGTTATATTATATTTTATTGTATTTTTGCCCAGACTTAGAGACTGAACCCTATTGTTCAGTCTTGAAATGCTGTTGGATAGGAAATTTGCATATAGGTTCCCCACAAAGGGTCACAAACTACCTCAGCTTGAAAAACCTTGGCTGAGCCTGAGCTCCGTGAAGACCTCTGTGATTAACCTGGTACAGTTAATCACAGAGAAGAAAAACGTCTTTTCAAATTTTTACATGTCTAGAACATGTATGCATAATATATATATATATATATATATATATATATATATATATATATATATATATATATATATATATATATATATATATATATATATATATAAAACAATATATATAATATATATATATATATATATATATATATATATATATATATATATATATATATATATATATTGCAACACTTGTACAAAATGCAAAATAGAGCATGTTTTATATTATATTTAATATTACAACATTTTCATAAAACCTTTCAAACTTTTTTTTTTTTTTTTTTTTTTTTTTTTCATGTGTTTCTATATCCGGGTCTTCCAGCAGACAACAGAGATCACAGCTTTATAAACGACGGATTTTAGCGTGTTAGGGCATGAGGCGGCTGGGCTGAAGTTGTTGTCCACTGGTTCCGTGCTGGAGTTCTGGGCAGATCTGCATTCAGGACCCTGGTCAGCGCTGCTGAGGTCGGTGCAGTGCCGCTGGTCTTCTCTTTGCTGGGATGAAGCACCGCGTCCATCCCATCAGAGTTGTCTTTTTTTTTCTGGGACTGACGACCGGATTCACGTCATGACGTCACCGCTTCAGCTGTGCGGACAGGCCGGGTCGGTCTTACGTGTTGAGAAATGCTCAGTAGCATAACCCGAGTAGAAGATGGACCCATGATTATTTAATAGACAAACTGGACGATAACAAACTGCTTAGTTTATTATTATTATTATTTTTTTTTAGTGGAAACCTGGGCATCCTCGGAGAGCCTGTCCGCGGGCTTCAACACACCGATGGACGGTCCGGCCTTTATATATATATATATATATATATATATATATATATATATATATATATATATATATATATATATATATATATATATATATATAATCATTATTCTTCATATACATCGTCTATTTAAATATTCGGAACTGGGATATCTACACCGGAGAGGCTCAGCTGGGCCATGTTTGGAAATGGAGAGACGCCATCGTATATCATGCAGCTTCCGTCGGAGGATTACCAGTTAGAAGAGAGGATCAGACCAGTAACGCGCTGCAACGGACAGCATCGCTCCTGATGTAAAGCACAGGCCGCATTGATGGGACGTTTTTAACACGAAATGACGAGGTTCATCCTGCCTGACGCGACCAAGGGGGTGGGAGGGGGTGCTGGACAGGATTGCCGCTCCTCGTGTTCACGGCGGACCTTGATTTAATAGCCATACAATTAAGGCACGCGGTGAATGCCAAGAGAGGGATCACGCGCTGCGGGCAGCATCAGTTCTGGACCCGCGAGGAGCTTTAAGACACCTGAAGAGGGACAGAGCACCTGGTGTGTGTGTGTGTGTGTGTGTGTGTGTGTGTGTGTGTGTGTGTGTGTGTGTGTGTGTGTGTGTGTGTGTGTTTGAAGGACCCAGAGCCCTCACCAAAATCCAACTGTTCTGTTGCTTTTACTGAAAAACATGTGAAGGACAGGAGATGATTCACCTAAGCCAATTTATTAACCCCTACCTGCCTGAATTTACTTACAATAGTGGAAGAAAAGCTAAACTGAGAAGCGACTGTTTATTAGAATGTAACATATGAAACATAAATTTAGGCATTATGCAAGTTAGTAACATTAGGCGCAAGGTTTAAGGTAAGTGTTTTAATTTACTGATGCAGGTGTTGCTCAACAGGGCCCTAAAACTGAACAATAGCACACATTTATGAAAAACATCATTCTGGTCAAAGGTACAATATTTCAGATACACTTTATTGGTATAAATTCACATCTGGGTGTTGTTCACATTCTGACCGCTGGATGAAGTGTTTCCATTTAGATCCTCTGTATGTGTCAGAAATGCGTCAAAAGGCATCTCAGCTGCAGTTTTACCACAATAGTCTAACTGGTGTTAAACTTGAATTCATAATGATGTGGGCTAAATTATACTGGCATATTCATATTTCAAGAAAGAAAACGAGACTTATTGCACCTTACTATATCAGCGAAGCAACAGATGCAAACTGGTTGCTTATAGAAAGCAGTCTATTATAACCAGTTGATAAAACCAGAATATTAACTGGCCATAACTCGCCCCTGAAATAAGAACATTAGCAATTTTCTGTCTCTTTCAACGTGGTATATATCGACAGTTTGCAGTAGATAGATCTTTGATCATTGAAATAGTTAATAAGTGATAGCAAAACAACCAGTTTAAATGTCGGTCAATCAGTGTACTTCTTTACACAGATCATTTCAGGCTTATGGTAACCCAAAGTACTTACAGAAACAATACTTAGAAGGACATCCATATACTGGGGTATAAACATGACAGAAGGCTTTTCTGGAGACTTGATTAAGAGGTACATTCAAAGATGTATCCTTGTCAAAAATTACTGGAAGGGTTTTTACAGTTTTACTGGGAGCCAAAACAGTCCCACCCAAAGTAATTCCATGATTAGTTTTGAGCAAAAATTCATTACAATCCGTCAATTTTTGGAAAATCAGTAGTTAACCAGGACTTTAGATCTCTTTTAGAGGTATCTTCATTCTCTTACTTTATTCAGGTTTTAATCAGACTTTCAGCTGGGTATCATGTGCATAAAAAATGACAAATGTTTATGTTTTCTGATGATGATATATGGCCTCAGGAAAAGACGTGAAGTAAAAGTGGTCCCAGCCCAGAACCCTGTGGGATTCCACAATTCACCCCATGTTGTGAAATTGTAAAAAGTATAATTGATTGGATGAATTTAATTTAAAACCAGTTCAAAATTGTAATTGTGATCCAAATGATGATGCAATGGATCCCTCCCACCCCCCCACATCAATAAGATTTTTTTTAATGGCAATTTTCCTGCTCAAGCCATAATCAGAGCACAAATACGAAAGGACAGCCAAATCCAATGATCTTTAGACTAAAGAAGGCTGCCAGGAAGACTCAGTTAAAGTGTTAATTGAATGAGATATCCTGATAAAAATGTTTTAGTTTTTTAGATTTTCATTAGAAGTGAGTGTAATGCCATTAAAGGTAATAAATTTAGGTCCAAAGAGAATGCTTCGAGGAAGCACACACACGGCAGACTTCTGGATCTGCTCTGCTGATCTCTCATTTACAGATCTATTTCCAGGCCATGGAGAAGAAAAACATTCAAGTCTGCTTATGGCCCACAAGTCGTAATCAGAGTTTAAGATTAGTCTAGGAATTCCTGAGATTTTCAGGACCTAGAATTTAAATCACCAGTCAGCAGGGTCTTTACATCGTATATATAGGACTGCAATTTAGTTAGTGTTTGTGGTAAAAAAAAAACAAAACAAAAAACAAGAGATGTGTATCTTTCAAAGAAAAAAAAAAAAAAGATGTTTCCTAGAGATCAAGTTTCAGGGGTTGTGTGATGGAAACTAAGTCCCATCCGAGAATCCTGTGGGAACCCACAACTCGGTCACAAACCTGTTTAAAACTATGAGTTTGATCCTAATAAAGATGCAACAAAATCTCATCAGAATTTTATGTTCACACATCTGAAGCAAAAATGTGTAGCAATCAAAAAAGAAAATTAATGCACAAACATTCTTATTATTTCTGCTCTTCACATCTGCTTGTTATCAAAGGTGGCATATAATTTATATATATATATATATATATATATATATATATATATATATATATATATATATATATATATATATATATACGTAATTTGTAATAAATATAGTAGTGTTTACATTCAAGCTGATATTTGCAGTCTTTTTTTACTTTCAGTCTGTAGCTCCATTTTTTTAACCAAACATACACGTGTTGATCATTTTTTAAATAGGCCTACTCAGGAGCACATTTCTTTTGAACTGAGTATACTATTTTTAATTTCAGTAAAACTGCGGCGTATTATTTTTCCATGTTGTAAATTTGCCCCTATTCTACAGTCTCTCATTTCTTCTGCTTTCTTTCTTTTACCTTAGCTTGAATCCGCACGCTGCCACTTACCTTTGACTTGCTGCTGAAACACCTGAATCTCCCCACTGTGGGACAATAAAGGATGTTTCTATTCTATTTTTAGTCTATATTCTCTAAACAAAACGGTGTCATTAGTGCCCTTGATAAATGTTTAGCCTTTCAAAGAGTATAAAGCAGCTCCTGAGGCCTTTTTTGTGAACTCCTGAATGTTTCAGTTTTGGATTTTAGGCCAGCCATTTTAGGTTCACCACTATCCACCGTTCTTTTGGAGTCCCGAAGCCAGACTGATGGATGTTCATGACCTCAAATTAATCATTAATGACAAAAAGTAGTTAATTACATTAACTCATGATTCAATTTTTCATTGAGGGATGGGATATTTTCCCTTTAATAAATAATTTTTTAAAAACTGCTTTTTGTAGTTTTTTTTTTTTTTTTTTTTAATTTTTTGGCTGATATTAAAACTTGTTTGATGATCTGTTACGTTCAAGTGCAACAGAAAAGTAAGCTCCAAGGAAATCTCTATGAGGGACTTGTAATATATTTTCATAATCAAGGTATATTAGGATTAAACTAATATATCAGGCTAAGTTTGGAAAAACAAACCCAAACCAGCATTTCCTCCAGGATAATTTTTAAAACTGATTTTTAATAACAGGTGCAGGTGGTGGGAGACAGAAGCACTCTGGCTAAATTAACATCACTGATGGACAATGTCCCCCCAACCCATGCATGAAGCTGTTGCTGAACTGGAGAGCTCCTACAGTGACCGACTGCTGCATCCAAAGTGCACAAAGGAGCGTTATCATAGATCCTTCCCCCCAGCTGCTGTTAGACGCTATAACCATCACTGCTCCCAACAAACTCAAGTGCTTACATACCCGCTGCCATTTGAACAATTTGTAGATTTAAATCATTTATAACATAATTTCTGCTGGTACTGCACATCTGCACTATCTTTATTTTTCATATAATGCAGTCTGTTGTCTTTTTGATGCACAAATACACATATGTACATAAAAAAAGTAATCCTAATCAGTTCGATGAGATTATGCTATTTCAGGTAACTGCACAGTATTTGTGTTATAATCTTGCATAACATAATATTAATGTATTTTGTAAACACTGATTTTTTTGTGTGAACCTACATAACATTGCAGCGACACCCGAGTTTCCCCACCGTGGGACAAGAAAGGATATATCTATTCCATTCTTGTGTTTTTAAAGCTGGTCTTTAATTGCCATTATCTGGCAACTTCGCAACAATGTGTAAATAATTTAAAGGCACCCAATAAAACCAACACAAACAACATATAAGTATATCTTTAATAACGAACATGATCAAATCTAAGAATGTGATAGTGACCTCTGATACAATAGATATTTAATACAAGGGTGACGTAAAATTTTGCATAAATTTTCTATATTCCAATACCATTATACAGTATAACTCTGATTTCCCCTGCTTTCTGCCACTCTTGCATACACGCACAATACAGCAAGCAGTTTAAAAAAAAAAAAAAAAAAAAGAAAGAAAAAAAAAAAAAAAAAAAAAAAAAAAAAATAAAAAACAAAAGTCACAAACATTTACCACACAGGCTAGTCTCTTGGTTTCCATACACTTGACAATTAATCAGTCAATAATAATAATAATAACGATGCTACAGCTTAACAATTTGAGGCGGTTTCTGTTCTGGTACATTAAAGCTTCTGAGAATGGAGGGGGAACCAATAATGTCAAGATTAAAATGGTTTTAAAGAGAAAACAAACCAAGTCTGACTTAAACTGAGAAAGCAGTGTTAATTGTATTAATTTCACAGAATTTGTAAATTGGATTGTAAGAGAACAGTGGATCGAAAAGAAAATCTTTTCCCTGAATCTCTATCTGAAAATGAAGAAAAGTTATTTTCTCGCTATGCTGAAAAGAAAATTAAGGCTTCAATATTCCCCAAACAATTATGCTAAGCCTTAAACCTGATCATTCTCTTTTTAGCTGTTTGTAAGTTTCATGGTTTAATTTTCCACAGCCTTGCACACAAATATCTATGCAAACAGAAACCTTCAGTTTTCCACCAAAGTAAAAAGCTTCCTACAATGAAAATGAGCATCAAGAAGTTATTTTTTTCTGTTTCTACTGTTGATGATATAAAACACAACTGGCCACACACACAGATAGCAGACATTTTTGTCAAAGTGTTCTCCACTCATTTAGATTAACCAACACGAGCACTTAACATCTCTTCAACACACAAACCACAATGTGAACAGTCACTGAATATCAGCAGCATGTTGTCGGTCAGACGTGCAGATATTTTTGTTTTCTTACGTAGCTGAGTAAACCTCCAAGGATAAAAAAAGTTAACTGATGTTATTAAAATAACTTTGCATGGTGAAATTTTGTTTCATCCCTGCACGCGTTACAAAGTCTAGGTAACTCAGAGCAAAGTGGCTCAAAAGGTTTGACACGGGCCAAAGTTGTTAATAAATAGAAAACAATTATATTCTTCTCTTTTTTTTTTGTAACGTCTGTGTTTTCATTTTTATTTCATCATGTCCGCCCAAATATAAGTGTTGATCTTTTCAGAGGCCAGCTTCTCCAGTTCACTTCTGACGATCCTGGAAAAGATAAAGAGCAAAAAACAAAACAAAGCAGAATACCTTTCATCAGTCTTGCAAAGTTTAAAACAACTGTTTTTACAGCATCAGAGACTTAAAATGCCGTCTACGTCTAGTAGAAGTACACCAATATTACTACAAAGCTAATATGAAATATGAAAAGTAATCAGAAAAATAATCAAATATCCTAAACATATTAATGTAAAGCTGCATGTAAAACCCCAACTTTTGGAATCCCTTGTTTAAAGGATAACAGTTGCGGCAGTTGCAGTGCTACACCAGAGAGGGCGCTACAGCAAGTTCCGAACTGGTTACATGAAAACGACGCCAAAGAACCTGTTTGGTTTTCCACAGCCAGACAGACATTACGGCGCTAAATATGTCCTCCTGGTAAATATTTGACCCTACACTCTGAACTGGGTGCTGGTCATTTTACCACATTAAAGTTTTTTTTGGTTTAAAAAAAAAAAAAAAAACAACAACAAAAAAAAACAAAAAAACAAACAAAAAAAAAAAAAACAAACAAACAAAAAAAAAAAAGGAATCCTCCACTGCGGACGCTTTGTATCAGATGCACGTCATTTCAGCGATACCTCTACTCTCATGTTTAAACTAATTTTCTCTAAGCTGTTAAAGTCTGCCATGAGGTAATTTGGTAATGTGACTCCAATAAAGCTTATTTATATTTAGGATTAGAGCCAGGCCTATTTTGTTTTGTTCAATGGTCATAATTAATCAAATCATGTCAGATCCGATCTGCCTTTCATGTGGAGTCCCTCAAGGTTCTGTTTTAGGCTCAGTCATCTTTCTGCGATACATAATCCCTCTTGGCAAGATAAAGTCAACATCTCTTAGCACATTTTGGCCACATTTTCAGATGTACCATTTTATTAACAAGTCATTGTGAAATAAATTATCCAATTTACTAATTTGTGCGACAATTACTTTGAGTTAAATTATGATTCCAAATTGGGTTGAAACTGTTGCTTTCACATTAGCAATATACCTAAACTAAGGTTGATGTGAAAACATTACCTGGGGATCATCCTCCATGCATTTGTTTCTTCTCCTCTGGATTACTGTGATAAACTTTTTATTAACCCAACATAAAAAAAGACCTTCATTGTCTCCACATAGCACAACTATTTTTTTATATTATTCTGTATGTTATGTAAAATATATGTATATTTCATTGTTTTTAAAATTTTTAAATGATTTTTATTCTTTGATTGTACTGAGATTTCACTGTGAAATCAGTGTAAGGTGCTATATGGATAAAGTCTCCCTGCGAGTTTACGATAACCTGCCATGTTTCATTAAAGATTGATTAGATGAACATATTTATGGTTATTTATGCAGATAATCTGTCAAAAAATAATTAACAAGAGTAATACACTGACACACAATGAAGTACATTTGAACAAAATTGTTTCAAGGTACGCAGTGGAAGCAGGTTGGGGCAAAATGGCAAAGTGAGCGTAAGACATGGGGGTGCAAATTGGGACAGTCAGGCCACAAATTCTGAATTTATGTGGAAGACGTTGGTGCAGGGAGTGGATTATACACCCATCTCCCTCATTTAACACTGCAAAACTAGGTCTTATATCAAGAGCTTAATTCTAAAAAGGTGTTTTAAAGAAAGACTGACGTTTGTAATCTGTAGAGGGAGCGAAAGATTAGGGTGATGATACGAGGCCTTCCAACCTCAAAGACTCAAATTGTTGCAATACCAGTGGAAACATGTAAAAAGCTTCCGATCGTTGTAATACAAGTCGAGATTTTTCCACTGATTATTGAGAAGGGCATAAATAATTTTCAACATGCCATTTTAATAAAATATTAACTTTTTCATAATTGATACCTCTGGACAACAGTCGCTAACAGTATTTATAGATTAAGCAATTGTGAGTGCAGTTCTGTGTGATAATTTTACCCAAACTGAAGAAGTGACAGCTGACACTCAGAAAGCAAGAAAATACTTTTTCATTACTAATCCAACACGTTTAACATCGAATCTTATGTTAAATTATTGCGTTTGTCCTAAATTTATCACATTTGCTGACATTTTAATTGCTTGTTGTCCATAAGTCTACCAGTCATCTCCTGAGGAAAGTGGTTCTTTCCCCCTAGCCAAGCTAGGAAACCATTTTATTTGTGGGGGGAGTCAAATCTTAGGGAGTCCAAACACAAACAACTGGTGTAGGGAAAGCACTAGCATCGATTTCGCACTGGAAGCAGATTAACAATACAAAACATTAACAAGGGGCACTTATCCAGTACTTAACTTTGTACTGAAACTCAAATTATTTTCTTTAACTATCCCCCACAACCCAGCAAGGAGAAAGAGGTTAAACAGAGTTTACCTGATCAACCCTGGATCGACTCTGTATTGAGACGGGCTCATAGCTCTGGTAAAAACAAGAACATAAAAACAATGAAAAAAATTTGGAAACAATGCTTCAAATTTCAACAATTAGCTAATATAGAAAAAAAAATACATAAACATGAATAAAAAAAGTGTCCATTTTACCTTTTAAATAATTTTTATTTAACTTTACTTTCATTGGTTGAGCTTCGCCCCTTGTGTCCGTTTTTCTAAAACTCACTCTCTCAAAAGTATACACACCCTTGTTAAACTTCCAGCTTTTTGTGATGCAAGAAACGAGAACATGATAAATCACAATTTACCCACCTTTAATGCAACTTTTTATCTTGTAAACAAGTAAATTTGTTTGAAGGAAAAAAACAGATCTGCAATAACCCAGCTGCATATGTGTGCAAACTGAAAAATTGTTGAAGCACCTTCTGATTCAGTTTCAATATTCGGTCTTTTTTGTTAGAAGTCAAGCGTGCAATATCTCGCCTGGTTAATATGTAGCCTCTTAAAACTTTCAACAGATCTGTTGACCACAATCCTCTTCAGGTGACCTCACACTGCTTGTGGCAGATTTAGCTCTGCCATTACAAAACTTCAATTTTCTTCTCATAAACTCAGTCCTATGTGGAGTTGGCTTCATGCTTGGATTCACTCTGATGCTAAAAAATAAAATCCATGTTATCCCCGAGCTTTCTAGCTCACAAGGTTTCGAGTAGGGATTAGGGTGCACCGAGTGCAGTTTTCTGGAACAATCACCAATCTTTAAATAAAGCCTGAGATGCTGATTCCGATTTTGGCCGACACAAATTTTTGTGGTCTGAAAAGTCGCTAAATATATCAGCAAAGTTGCTAAGTTCACAAAAGTGAGGTGACTATTGTTAACCGTGCATATGCAGACGAAACCTGGTGGGCAGGTCTGTCCGTCAGTCCTCTCTCACAGCAGAGCAAAAGGGGACAGTGGCTGATTTTCAGACATCTGCGCCAGTAGATAAGATCAGTTTCTCATGTAAGCATCGGCCGAGCTCCCAAGATTAAGGAAATCTTAATAGGGATCCACAATGTATCATTATCGGCCGATGTTAGTCACTGTTTTACACAGTGGTATCGGTCCAATAAGTAAAACTGAGCTGATATAAAAACAATGCTTACTTACATCTTGTTTGTGTTTCAGGAGAGGAAGGGGTGGGTCATGTGGTGTTTGATTAGTCATGATTGTTTAACTGAAGCACAGAAGCAATGCACAGTGTGGTTGTTTGTTTTTTTTAAATGATGTTTAAAGGGTAGGCAACTACATACAATATCAATACCCGTAAACATTATTGGCCATAACAGCAATATTAATATCGGATATCGAAACTGACCCACATTTTTATATCGTTGCTTCCCTAGTTTTGAGTCTGAAGCTGGGCTGCACAATACTTAAAAAAAATATATGTCTTACAATGATGATATCTGCCTAGTTTCTTCTTTCCTCTCCTTCTCATCTGTGCTTCCATCACTCTGTGACTTTTGGACAATGTCTATAGTGTAATAATGCAAATGTGTGGCCAAAAACTTGTCCAAAAATAAATGCTCAAGATACTCCATCATATATTTTTCACTCTTATTGGTCCGATATCATAACAAATAGCACAGATGGTGGTGCAGGTGACAGGTGAGTTCAAGTATAACTGGAGAAAACAACTTTCTGACTGGAAATAAATCATTATAAAATTCCCTTATGTCAGAAAACAACTGAGTAATAATTTTAATAATAGTTAACAAAAAAAAAAACAAACAAACAAAAAAAACAAAACAAACAACAAAAAAAAAAACCCCAATTCCCCCCAGGTGTTACACGCAAACGACAGAAATATAAACATAAAAGTCCAGCTCGACTCCCAAACTGGGAACTTCCAACACCACGTGAACGCAGCACAGCTCGTCAGGAAACGGAGAACATCAAGGCTTCGGTTTCGGAGGAAGACGATACGCTGGCTTTGTTTCACAAACGTCTTAAGAAAGTTACACAAGGAGAAAAAAAAACATTGCGTTTAACACGTCAAATCTGATCAGACACCTTAAACACAACCATCGCTTTGACGGAGTTTCAGGATACCCGCGGTGCTAAAAACGGTAAGCCATCGGGACGCAAATCCATTAGCGAAATTTTGACGAAACCTGAAAATGTGCCCGAAAGAATACAAAAGCTGAAGCAATTAAAGATCTTATAATGAGAATGGTGGCACTTCACGAACACCTCTCCACCCTGTTTTATCACGCAGAGCTGCCGCCGCTGCTTTTCTGATCCGTATAAGTTTGAAACTACCGCTTTAATTGACAGCAACGTTAACGACAGGAGCTTCTTCTTCTACTAATAATTTCCGGCAGGCCGTAGGCTGGCTTAGCGTAATGCTGCCCTCTATCGTTCTTATTCACAAACGCTTCACCACAGATGTATGGGTATTAAATATCCATAATTATACATTAGTAATATAAATGAATGTACTTTAATTCTAACTTGTGTCAAGGCATTTTCTATTTTGGACGTGTAGGAATACATTTTTTTCCCACTTTGTATTTATTTTAACTACTGGATCAATTCTAGAGACCATGTTTTTTTTCTTTTTTCATCAGTAAGTAATGAACCTTATTTAAATAGATGTTCATTTGAGATATGGTTTCTGTTGGTAGATTTTGGCAAATGTTGGCTTAATAGTTTTTCATTTCAAAATGCTACATCTTCTTTTCAAGACTCAACTGTTTTTGGTCTTGTTTAGAGTACTGATGTCACAGCCTTACATTTTTGCTCACGAGTGTTTCTTATCTCTAGGTATGTTATTGGTTAATAGCGGTTATTGACTTTTGGAATGAGAAAACTATCGGTTATCTGTATCGGGTTAAAGATAGCCTAGTCTGAATTACATAATTACCTTTTTCACCACATCCTCCTCCTCCTGCTTCTTCTCATAGTGGGAAAAGTCATCAAAGATGGAGGTGGTGTGTTTGTACTGGGCGATGATCTTCAGCACCTGCTTGGCCTTCTCTAGAGGAACCTCCTGGGTGTCCCGTGAGTTGGTGACTGGCTTGTTGTCGTTGTTCTCCAGGCGGATGTGGCGCAGCTGGCTGTTAGGCACGTCCTTAACAAACAGCCAGTTCACGTCGAACTTGCCCTTCCACTTGTCCTGGGCCCAGACTCCGGCGCTGGTCCCGTAGTCCACAGGGGAGCGCATCTCTGCCACGCCGCAGAAGTGACCGCTGCCGTTGACGCTGAACAACAAGTACACGGGACCTTTGGAGTTCATGGCCCTGTAGGCCGCGTCCAGGCGCTTGTTGCCGTGCTCCGTGCTGCACCAGATGGAGTACTTAATGGAGCGGTGGATGTCGTCCTCGGAGTAGCTCTTGATGATGAACACGCGGCCGTTTTTTAAGTTCCAGTCAAAGTCCTTGGGGTTGTAGCTGTGGGCCGCACGCAGCTTCTCCAGAACGGGATGGGACTCTGATCCCGGCTCAGCAGGAACAAAACCAACGACTCCTCCGTTCCCTATGCCGCCGCTGTTGGAGGAGCCGCTGCTGTCCAGGCTTCCGCCACTGTAGCACAGATTGCGGTTGCGTGGCGCTACCCATCTGGTCTGAGTTGTGGGAGCAGAGCTGTGGTTCTGGTAAGACTGTGGCGGTCCCGGCGGAGGAGCTGGCATGGTCATCTGCTGTACGAGGGACTGGACAGACTGCAGAGACTGCTGTAGGGGCGGTATGAGGCTGGCAGTATGGGAGTGAAGATGGGACGGGTGGTGCTGGTGGTGGTGGTGGTGGTGGGGTAACGGCGGGGCCATCTTGGCAGCAGTCCCTTTATTATCCCACGTATCGATGTCCATGCTGTGTTTGATGGGAGGTGGAGGCAGCACTCCTCCAGCCAGAGGGATTCCAGGCTTGTTCTTTGCCTTTTGCTGCTGCTGCTTGGCAGGTTTACTGGCGATGGCCGCCCACGACGTGGGCTTCTGAGGGGGCATCCCGACCGGCGTGCCACCGTTGCCCGTGGCAACAGCCGCAGCTACACCACCACCTATCACAGAGCCTGCACTCTTCACACCTGAGCCACTTCCTGTCACGTCGCCCCCTATTTTTAGACCCAGCATGCCCTGCTCCAGGCTGTTCATGCCTGGAGCTTTGCTCAGGGTGTCGCTATGGAAACCTGTCTGACCATCGGGCACTAATGTGCCCCCTAGAGAGCTAGGAGGGTAGCTGTAGCTGCCCCCATAGGCTGAGCTCTGAGTCTGCTGGCCCTGAGAACCGCTGGTGCCCCAGGCTGAGAACGCTGGGTTCTCTGGGAAAAAATTAAACCTGTGAGGGTAAATGCTGCTGCTGAGCCCACCAGGCTGCCCGAACACCGTATCAGGCATGAAGTGGTGGTCTCCATTGCTAAGAGGGGCATAGGGGGCTAGGTAGGGAATCGGTGGGTCTCCTCCTGTAGACCAAGGGGCCTCGTTAAGAGGGTAAGGAAATCCAATAGAGGGGGCATAGTAGCTGGACAGGTAGGGGTCCGTCATGGACTGATAGCTGTTATTCTACAAGGAAAAACAGAGTCAAGGTAAATTAGACAAAAGAAAACAAAACGGGGTTTTTAGTGTCACAGACTATCTTTAAAATATCCCTCTGCAATTCATACCTGACTGGACTGGCTAGTGAGATACGGCTCAAAGTCATTATCATGCACAGAGTCCTTCTGGTGGAGGGAGCCATTCTGCACTGAAACTGGAAAGGCTGCAATAAAAATATCACTAATGTCAAAACTGGACATCATCATTCGCATAAACTTCCAAGCAGGCAAATGAAGCCATGGTTGTTATGAGCCTCATCATGACGGAGACGCAACGCTGACTTCTGATGACATCATCTGCATGAAAGCTCAACACCAGGAAGTAAAGCTATACAAATGAGGACTGAGCTACTATCCACTGTTCAGAAATGTTAAAAGATACGGACAACGTTACTTGGTAAAGCTCCAGATTACTGAAATAGATGAAACCACCTTTGTTTTATTAATTGCCATACAAATTCAGAAGTCTGCATACACTTTGAGCTTTCCCAAACAGTTTGAGGCGTAGCTAGACAAATCATCAAAAAGGTTCTTTTAGCTTCCTGTGGATGTATTTAATGCAGTGATTCACAACGTGGGGGGGTGGGGGTGGTGGCAGCATAAGGGCCAGGTTTTTGAAAGGGCTCCCACATAGTGATTATTTGGGATCTCCTGTCATTTCTAATTATTATACTTTTAGTTTGGTTTGAGTCACACTGGAATCATTGAACACCTTTTTTTTATTAGTCCTATCAGTTTGGGGGGCTAAATTTAAAGATTTCTTCAATTTCACAATTTATTTATTTTTTTTTCTTTTAGGGTTTTCATTTTTGGTTCCTTTTTGTTAGGTGGAATCTAATGTGTTCCTCATTTTACAAGATTTATATATTTTAATCTTAACTCTCACTGTCTTGCTTCTTTTTTTTTTGCCCATATTAGTGTTTCTGCACCTCCTTTTGCTTATTTTCCATTTAAGACCATAAATCAGCTTTTTTAATCTTTTTTTTTTTTTTTTTCAATGTAAATTATTAGACACAAAATTAATTTGTGTTTAACAAACTTTCTTATCAACCAAAGGGGGGGCCCAGCAGAAAACGTTTGGGAACCACTGATTTAATGAAACACCTCAAACACACCACTTCATGTGCAAGATCACTGAAAAATCAGAAGAATTAACCAAACTGTAGGAAAGAGTTATGCCTCCACAAGCCTGGTTCGCCAATATGCCTGAAAGTGCCGCATTCATCTGTTCAAACAATTATGTGCAAGTACACAGTGGACCCCCACGCCTATTTGCATATTTTAAACGCATCTAAAATATTCAAAAGAAAAGCCGAAACACCTAGGTGCAACCTGACTTGATATGCCAATGGCTGGCCTTTGGAAAGTAGCCAATCGAGAAGTGCCATTTATTTTCCGTGGTGCCGATTGGCTGTACCCCCAAGAGTAGAAATAAGGAAGACTGTTGATGTTAGCTTCTGTGGTAGAGCCAAGACAGTTTCCACTGTGCATATTAATGCACATTAAGGTATATTTGGTATTTGAACTATTAAAAACAGGCAAATATAAGAGTCACGATTTGCAGATTTTAGCCATGCGCGGGCAGCTGAGGTCCCTGACCCCAGAGAACACAGAGGGTCCACTGTAAATCATGGGAAATGTCCACCATCAATAGGCACGTCTACATTGACATTTTTATGGTTTCATGATGTGAAGCACTTTGAACCGCCTTGTTGAGGAAGTGTGCTATACAAATAACCTTGACTGACTGACATAAGTAATCAGAATAAAAATGCGTCATGTAAACGCCCCGATCGGAATATTCTGACCTGAATCAGCTCGATCAGCAGGAAATTGTAATCCAAATGAGAGGGGTGGTTTGTGGCGATCGATAATCCAAACAGCGTGCATGTAAACACTTCTTCTCATCACGTCATTCTGATTGCGGCAAACTGACCTGGCTGAGAACGCATGCCTTATTTTAACTTTGAAAGACGTTTATTTACTCCCGATCTCTCATCCTGTAACGCAGGAAGACCAACGGCACGTGTTCCTTAGGCAGTAGTTTAATTAGGTACTGCAGTAAAGTCTCGGCCGTTGTTAGAACCTGGCGTGAGTCCATTCTGGGTGCTCAGAAGACACAAACACACCACTGCGTTTGTTTGTTTTTATGTTCAGGACAGACGGAGGTACAATTTCTTCTTCTGTGTTTTTTAGGGAAATTTTACAACTCTGCAGATGTCAGTGCTTCAATCCTGAGTAAAGCCTGGTGCATGTAAACGCACGATATGATTGAATTAAATCAATTTTGTGCCCTTATAAAACGATACATTTCGCCTGTTCAATCCAAATGCATTTCAATCCGATCAAGGAATTTTGAGCGTGTGAACATAGCTATACTTGTCAGGAAAGAGACAGGTCTGTGTCACAGAGTTGAAAGTGTTTTGACTTTACCAAAATGTGCACATGAACCTCTGAATGAAAGCTCCTGGACCAACATGGGTCATTGATCCAGAAGCAACATAAAAAGGACAATTTGCAAAAGGACACAGGGACAAAAACCTAAGTTTTTGCAGACATGTCCTGGGGTCTGATGAAACTAAAACTGAAGTATTTGGCCATAATGACCATCATTACATCTGGATGGAAAAAAAGGGGAGCTTGCAAGTCGAGAACATCGTCTCAACTTTGAAATACAGTGCTGGCAGCATGATGTGTGCATGCTTTGCTGCAGGAGGGACTGGTGCACTTCACTAAATAGATGGCATCACGAGGAACATTATGTGGAAATAAAAGACGTCTAAAAGACGTCAGCCAGAAGGTTAAAGCTCGAGCATAAATGGGTCTTCCCAGCACAGAATGACGATACTTGCACTGCAATGCAGTTACAAATAACATATGGACAGCAAAATCACTGTTTTTGAGCGGCTATCACAAAGCCGTGAAATCAATACCACATAAGTGTGTGGACAGAGCTGAAAAGGTGTGTACGAGCGAGCAAGGAGGCCTACAAACCTGACTTAGTTGCACCAGTTCTGTCAGGAGGAATGGGCCAGAGCTAAAGCAAATTGTTGGGAGAAGCTTGTTGAAGGATGTTTGATCAAAGTCATATAGTTTAAAAGGCTATTTTGACACGATTAATATTAAGGAAATGTGTGTAAACTTCTGAATCTGATTAAAGTTTTTTTTGTTTTTTTTTAAAAAAGAATCCTCTAAAACATTATTCTGACATTTAGAAAACAGAAATACTTTTGCCCATCTTTACTGACCTAAAACAAGAAAAGTTTAGTCTGATATAATGACAGTGAAAAACATGTTACATATTTTTACACAATGCATATGTAGATATCTAGTTTTAAAAAAGGTACATACTTTGAATTGGACTTGTTTTTAAAATTGGTTAAAAGTGGAGGGAGTCATCATCTGACAAGCTGTTAGCCTTACACCACTCTGAGGATATTCTGACTTTTCTACAAACTCAGAGCAATCTCACATCGGTCCACAACAGCAAAGGGAACCTTAATCAATAATAGCTTCTTTAAAAAAAAAAATAAAATAAAAAAATGCAACGTCAAGTCTGAATGTGATTATACATATGCAGCCTGAATCAGTATGCTGTGTTGCCTTTTATAGTGCTGCTAACCCTGAACGCCCACCCCTTTCTAAAATCTGCACAGCCCTGATCAGGAGGCAGGTGTGTGTGTGTGAAATATTTACACAGAGGAACGCCTGGTCATGGAGTGAACATTAATTTCTTACCTTTGCTTGCATCTTGTCCTTTCGATGTCTTCACGGTAATTTTTAAAGAGGACACAGAAACACATTGTGTTTAGGTCATGTCTGCAGATTTAACAAGCTTTAGTTCCATTTAAGCATTTTAAGATGAATTCTGAGAGAAATAATTAAGCCAACAGTGGTGAGGAGTCAGATGGCAACTGGAAGCTGTGGTCCAGGCCTTTGTGGGTTCCCAGCAGATGATTTTAGCAGCTAACCTCTCCTCTCTCTGGGCTACTAAGTTCCTAGCTGTGGTTCCACAAGTCAATTGACCTCTCTACGCATAAAACTGACACATTTTTGCTGCTCACCTGAGGGTCAATGCTAGCGGCAGACATCATTCATCCACCAGGTGTTGTGTTAAACTGGAGCCCCGACAGGACGAGCGATGAGAGCTACGGAGAGGCTTTTTTCCCCCTCTGCCCTGCTAGCAGCAGCTGTTAGCCGGACTGTCGACTCGGCTTGCCTGTGCTCGTCGTGGCCCTGTGGCAGGTCGCGCCGCTCTCTCCACATTAATCCAGCCGGGCTTCGGTCCGTTCCAAGCCCCTCGAAGCTAAACCAGACCTGCTCCGGTGGCCTCACAGCTCATTTGGCCCCAAAACAGCAGCTTCTTCCAGTGCCTGAGGAGCGGAAATGACGTAGCCGAGTCACGTGACTGCGCAATGGCAAAATCAAAGAAAACGACTCAAAACAGATTTAGTTTGTAAAAATCGATCTTAAAAAAAAATAATAAAATAAAATAAAATTATATATATATATATATATATATATATATATATATATATATATATATATATATATATATATATATATATATATATATATATATATATATGTGTGTGTGTGTGTGTGTGTGTCCGTCCATTCTATATATAAAGTCCATTCTAACAGGAGGAATTCCGGAATATTTAGGTGTTTATGATACATTTATGATTCATGAAAACATCTTTGAAAATTTCGCAGAATCACTGCTTTTCTAATATATGTATAAATTAGAAAAGCATTGATTCTGCGGCAGCAAAAGCTTTCATCTAACCTAAAAATTTTTTTTTCAAAGATGTTTTAATGTACCATAAATGCCTAAATATTCCACAATTCTCTTTTTAAGTAGCCACAACACATCAAGCATGTGAAGGTAAAACAGTACCTCCTCTAGAATGGACTTAAGTACTAATAGTGGCAGAATTTCTCCTGAGTAGACTTGGAAGTATTTTGCAATTGCCTATTTCTGTGTTATATCTTCTTCTTGCAATGCGTGGATGAGGTCCTTCTTCTGTGCACCAACTGCCAAAGTTCGTCCTAATTTCAAACTAAATCATTTAAAATGCCTTGTTTTTTAATTTATTTTTTTCAATAAAATAATTCCTTTTTAAATAATTTCTGTGCAATGCAAGATAATACAATTTTGTCTAGTCATTTTAAAATTAAAAGCTAGAGATTTGTCATAAACATTCCTGATTCCAGGAACCAGTGAGACAGCAATTTTGCTGAAGCATCCAGTCACAAGCTGCAAAGCAGATAATAACTGTTGCGAGCCTCTGTATGATGTCATATTTTTTCTACAGTAATTACCCTCCAAGTGTTGAGGAGGAATTCAAATAGCTGCGTGGGGCAACTGCAAGGCTGTGCAGCCGTGGGGAAAGGATCATATTACCCAAATGAATAATTGCTACTGTCAGCTATTAACTGAAATCCATTTAAAGTCAGAGACCTGACATTTTTGTTGTGCCTAAAGATTTGCTGTCCAAAATCTGAATAAAATGGGTGCCAAAACATTAGCATTCTCCTCATTTACTTCTGTCACATTTTGTGTTTCACTAGTTTTTCTACTCTTTTGAGAAGCAGATATTAAAACTTTGAAATGTGAAATAATGAATTAAGCAATATAACACAAAGTTTAAAGAAATACATAAAACCTTTTAAAATAAATAGACCATATCCAGATGTGATAAAGGGATCCTTTGTGACATCTGGTCCCTCCAAAACATTAATCGTTCGAAACTAGTTTTTTGATTTTTTGGGGGGGAAAAATGTTACAGGATGTTATTACCTCACTTTACACTACAGGACAGCTAAGACCCAGCTTGAAATATTTTGAGAGCGAGTCTTCTTTCTCTATATTCTTAATAGGGCTACAGAAAAGGAGTGGACAGATATTAGATTTTCAGGCAGAAGCTGCATTTGCATCTTCCAAAGCTTTCATCTGAAATCCAGGAGAGTTCATATGATTCAAATAAAAACCATAGGTCATCGGCGCAGGATCTAAGATCTTAAAGCAAGAAATAACTCAAAATACATTTAAAAAGCATTTACTCCAGGTTGGTTGGTTTCATTTTAAAGACTTCAGTGATATTTTACTCACAGTTAGACTCTCTTGAGGTGCATAAAACAGTTAAAATTACAAAATCAGTATGCAGAAACAATGAAAAGTCCATTAAAAATAATCACAACACTTTCCCCCATCAGTTTATTAAGTGAACTAAACAAAAATGGAACAACACATTTAAGACAAACCCTCCAACCAATTCTAACCCACATTTTGAGTACAGGTTATTTATAATTCAAACACATTATAGATACATTTCACATTATTCTGCTGGTTCATGGTGAATTGCTCAGAACTTTTTCGGACCAGTCAAACATTCAATACAAATTCATTTATATCATAATTTTTTCAGCTCATTCTCTATAAGTTAGTCACAGGATATGGCAACAGAAGCCAGATAAGTTAAATTTTATAATTACTAATAATCATATATTGTTGATGCAGAGCTTTTTCAACAACACTGAAATATCTAAATGTCCAGAATAAAGTTGCTGCCCTTAGCTCAACAATCTTTTTTTGCTCTAAAATTCTTTTAGATACGTCATTTACCTTCTTTTTTACCCATGGATGGATGATGCATTTGCTGTGAAGATACATCTATGGATGCTTATATACGCCAACTAGTGGTAACAAACGTACAGTGCATTCAACATTGGTAAACCCCCCCCCCCCCCCCCCCCCCCCCGAAGATTTCAGTTAAACACCAGCTCCCATCTAGGTGTTCTTAAATGGATAATAAACAGGCTTTTACAGATGAGCACACATGTAGATTAGGACCCAGACTGATACTTTAACTAGGAGATTATGTCCTTGATATATTTGCAAGTCCCCTCCTTGATCAGTGTGCATGAGTTTCAGAACCAAACCTAAGATGAGGATGATGATGATTGGGTCTTAAAGGTCCTCTTCGGTCTGGATCTCTCTCAGGGTTGTTTGAACAGGTATTCTTTGGGATTATTTGTAATCTGAAAAAAAAAATAATAATCATCAAAGAAATGTGCGTAAGAGATGTCAGAGTTGCCACAGATAAAAGTGGATGCAAACAAGAGGGACTGCTCTTCCAGGGCCTTGCAAAATACCCTTGAACCTTTGCACATTTTCACAATAAAAATTCAAAAAGTGCTGTGTGCATTTGTATTTACCCTCCTTTACTCTGATACACCTAAATACAATCTCATGCAACTCCTTGCCTTTAAAAGTCATTACAGAGAATCCACCTCTGTCTAATTTATTGTCAGTATGAATACAGTCATGAAGGGCCTCAGAGGTTAAGTAGTGAAAATCAGAAGAACAAGGACTGCAGCAGAGATTTCAGGTATAAAGTTGTATGGAAGTTTAAAGAAAGGTTGGGTTATTGAACAATGTTTAAAAGGGTTTAACGTCTTAAAAACAAAGCGGTCAAAGGTCCTGTGGAGACTGGAGGAGCTGCAGAGAAACAGCTCAGGTGGGAGAATTGCTTGATAGGATGGCTAAGAGCTATTCACCATACAAATCTGACTTTCATGAAAGAGTAGCAAGAAGAAAGCTATTGTTTAAGGAAAACCATAAAAATACTAATTTGAATCTGCCAGACACAGCAAACACGAGGGAGGAGGTGCTCTGGTCAGATGAAACCAAACATGAACTTTCTATAGGCAAACCACTATGTGGTGACACGAAAATGCCATCTTCACGATGAAACCTGGTGGTGGCAGCATCATGAGGAGGGGATGCTTTTCACCAGCAAGGACTGGGAAGTTGGTCAGAGTTGATGGGAAGATAAATGCAGATAAATAGGTTGTGATCGGTGGAAGACAACTACTGGAGACTGTCAAAACTAGACTGGGATGGTTTAGATCAAAGTATATTTATGAGTTAGAATGGCCCAGTCAAAGGCTAGACCTAAATCTAATTGAGAATCTGTGGTAATGCTTCTTAAATTGTGTTGACAGATGCTATCCATCCAATCTAACTGAGTTTGAGCTATTTTTGTGTGTGAAAAGATGGTGGAGAGTTGTGGTTGTAATAGCATCAATCGGGCTGAATAAAAATGTACTCCACACTTTTCAGATTTTTATTTGCAAGCAATTTTGACTATGATATGTTCCTTTTCTTCAGCTTTACAGTTGAAGGAGAAGACCACTTTGCTTTGATCTTTTAATAAAACCCCACTAAAACATTAAGGTTGTGGTTTTGACCTAACAAAAACTGAACAACTTAATCAGGTATAAATATTTTAACAAAGTCTCATTTTGTTGATGAATATCCTGATTTCATGAAGGGAACGTACTTGATAGTAACTTAAAAGGTTTTAGCTCTTCAGTTAATTAATTTCAAAAGAGGGGAGCTTTTTTGTGGAAAATTAAGCAGACCCCCTAAAAAAGAGCAAGACCAGAGACCTGCAAACTCGTAGTTCAGTCAGACAACTCGTGTGTAAATATTTTAATACATCTTTATTGGCCAATGGAGTAAATGTTTGAGTTTGGCGTCTAGGCTCCGACCTCACTACTCCATAACCACACTGCTCAACTCGTCATGGAGTGATGAGTGCATTTCTTCCCTGCTTAACATGTCAGGAAGTAAGGAGAGATTGTCTGACTTCAGACAGCAATAATGAGGCAGATCTGCATGAACTAGCTTACAGGTGTTATCCAATTTTTTGTGAATTTATTTGTCAAGAATCATTTTTACAAAGGGGGCAAAAATCTTTCTTAAAACTTTTCAGAGCAGCAAAGAATAATTCCAAAAACATCTTGTCTGATTGCACCAGAGACTGTCTGAAAACCCCCAGTTTGTATCAGAGAAAATGAAAAACAGGAGAACACAATGACTTGACTTTAGAGATTTATCCTTGACTCAGTTATGTCTAAATCAACACACTGGCTCTTCAGTTCACCCACAGCAACGACAACAGTTAACTAAATAAAGGCCACACAGGTCTGCCAGAGACAATATCAAAAGAAAATAGCATAAATAAGAAAAAAAGGAGCAGGTAACAGAAATATATTATGACAATCTGCTAATGAGCTAATGATGTACTGAACGTAAATAAATTACAATAATCCTGTTAGAGATTGTTTGTACTTACAGCTCTCTTCCTCTGAAAATCTGCTGACAACATAGCAGGAATAAACTACTCCCAGGAGCTGTGAGAAAAAAAACAAAAATTTAAAAAACAAAAATGTTTCAAAACTTGCTGTTTATTTCAGATTTTATCTTTTAGCCAGCGAAAAATAAAATGACAAATCACTGTGTCCCAGGTGAATGAACTTTTGCAGAATTTCTGGTTTTCTCATTTGAATATAGAAATAATCACAAACGCCTGCTGCAAATTCTGTTTGCTGTGAGCTCTGTTGTTGCAAGATGTCGTCAAAGCTCTGATTATTTGTGCAAAAGTTCATATATTTTGCATGATTGTATTGTTGATGTAAGAAAAGGCTTAAAGACTGCAAATGTTTGGTTGGTAAGGAGGCCTTTTCTTCATGTGCAACAACTTTATGAAACAGTCCGCCTGCAGATGTTAGGCAGGCATGTTAGGCAATGTTTGATATGGAGTACTGGTAATATTCAAATTATTCTTGGTATGACTGCATTTCATTTTTCTAGTTTAAACTTAATAATCTTTTGTTTTTATTCTAAAAATGTAAAACATTTTTTTTAGTTGTTAGTCTTAATTTTACAGATTTTATCTTTTGAGTGCTTTCATTTATTATTATTATTATTATTATTATTATTATTACTGAAGAAGAAGAACATCAACACTTAAGGTGAACTTTAAGCTTTTTGTTTTTGTTTGTTATTTATACTCATTATTTAGTGAAGAGGTGTAAATATTCAAAACCAAATAAATATGTGTTTGAGCTGAAATTGAAAGATCTAATAAAGGAAGTTTTGCTGTCTGTTTCACAAGTTTAACTATTTAATGAATAAATGAAAGACTCACTGATACAAGGAGCTGAGCGGTGCAGTGCAGAACCTCTATGTACTGGTATTCAAGCCAGCAGCTCAGCACTGTCGTCAGCTTGGGGTTCTGGTGATCTCTCCATCTGTCATATTGAGAGCTCTGGCTGTGACATCCCGGCCCGTTGTGCTTCCACCAGGAGGAATGGGAGGAAACTCCCAGGGAGAGGATGTGGCTATCCTGCAGGGGAGGGGAATGGACCCGATAAAACAAAATTCTCCTAAATTAATGTTAAGTTAATTTGTATCGCACATTTCAGCAGCAAGGCAGTTCAAAGTGCTTCACATCATAAAAACATCAATCAAGTATACAGCAAAATCATCAAAAACATCAAAATCATCAAGAAAATACACATGAATAAAATCAAATTCACTGGGAAAATATCGATGCAAAATTAAATAAATTAATGCATTCTTTACGAAATCAGAGTGATCAGTCAAAGAGAAACAAAGATTCCAGACATGAATCAAAGATCCGGTTTACTCTGTAAGAATAAATTATAATTCACAGACTTATCTGGTTTTAGCCCGAAGGTTACGATGATTTTTGTCACTGAATAAACTTTAAAATGTTCTGAACTCTATTACTGTTCTGTTAAAATGTAATATACTTAAAATGGTTTTAATGCACAAAATATAAACTAATAAATCATAATCATTATCATAATCATTTTCCTTTTTATTTATTTGGTCAGGGAATGAACCCAGTCCTTGGATTGGCTTTTATATTTAACAGGAAAAAAACAACAGAAACAAATTCCAATAAATTATTTTTCAAAAAGCTACACATTTCAAACAAAACAACCCAAAAATTATTTCCTAAACTTATTTTGTTATTAAAAAAAAAAAAGAAAAAAAAAAAATCCAAAAAATCAGATTTTCTGATTCAAAACAGTAGGCCAGTCCTTATATGTATACTCTCTTACCAACCAAATAAGCATTTTTTTGTTCCTTTCTTTGTGTTTCTGTCATATTCTCTTAAGGAAATAATAAATAAATAAGTAAACAAATAATTATAATAATAATTATTATTTATTATTATTATTTTTTTATTATGATTATTATTTGTACAAAAATAAAGACCAATAACACACCTGTACATTGAACTGAAAATAGTTAAAAAACTTAAACGTTAAAACCAACAAAAAATTAGAGCAAGATAAAACCAATAAATAACCAGTAAATAAAAATGCTAAAAATAAAATAAAGTCATTGTTTTCAATATTAAAACCACATTAAAGCTCAGTTTTGTTTTTTTTACTGCAAACTGTTTTTACTGATCTTAATAAATCATAAAATTAAATAAATAAATACATTTTTAAAGCACTTTTAAAGTGCTGTGCAGACAGACAAATGATAAAATTCAAAAGAAAAAGCAAATAAAATCAGATTTAAGTAAATACAAATACAAGAGAAACTCAATAAATATTTTAAAACAAATATTTAGCATCTGATGACAGACACCAACTTTAAAAGCATTTTATTGCACCTATTAACAGTGGTGGACCGTAAGAGAAACCTGTGACACTGACGGAGCTGAACACAGTTAATTAGAGACCCCAGTGACTGCAGGCGTCTCTAATTATCTGACCTAAATGACCGCAGGCCTTACCTTTGAAAGGCCTCCCAAATCCAGGTAGAGGCAACTCACAAGGACGTTCCAGCCAATCCACACAAACATCCACAGAAGATACTGGGGAACCAGTAACACAGCGCAAATGATTCACCTTACAAACATGAGACATCAAGCAAACCAACTGAGACATAAGCTCTACCCGTTACCATGATAACGTAGCGTGATTGGTACTGGATGGCCCCGAACAGGCCCAGGATGACCATGATGATGTGGAAGAAGTTGACCATAATGGGAGCCCACTGGTAGCCCAGGAAGTCGAACACCTGCCTCTCCACCGCTGTTATCTGTGTCGCCAGCAGACGCAGAGTTCAGAGACAACACAGACTTTATTAAAACAAAATATGCGGCTGCTGCACCCCATCATCATTATCATCGCGTTTGTGTGTGTTGTCAAGGCAACCAGGCCACGGGGGGATGAAACATGTAGTGGGTGCAGCATGGAGTCCTCTGAGGTCATTGAGGAAGGGGGCAGGGTGGGAAACAGGGATGAGGGGTGGGTGAGAGTGGGGGACAAAGTGGGTGTAGCTGTTTATTGTGTTTGGCTGCCTCTGCTTTTTATCAACATCCTTTATTATAGGGAGCAGCTAAATCTCAGGTTTTGGTTAATCTGATAACACCTATCATGCCATTTTATTTTTGGTCTTCAACATTTTTAAAGCCTTTTATATTTTGTATTATTTATATTTAATTTAATTTCTTGATCAAACTTTTCTTTGAATTGTTTTATATTTAGAATTTTTCTGACACTTTTAATTTAATCTCAACGTCTTCAGTATTATTTATCTATTTAAAGTAAGTTTTTACCTCTATTTAAGATTTCATTATAAATCAAACTAATGTTCTATCTATCTATCTATCTATCTATCTATCTATCTATCTATCTATCTATCTATCTATCTATCTATCTATCTATCTATCTATCTAGCTATCTATCTATCTATCTATCTATTTTAATGTTTTATACTGTTTACATGTGTCTCTGGTGTCTCCAAAATTCTATATTTTCTGTGATATTTTATTATAGGTAGAAATTATTGTGTTATTTACTAAGCTTAACATTTTCTGGGGTGATTGTTGATTGTTTATAACCTCAGTGAAGCATTACACTGAAAATTCAAAATACTAAAACACTGAATTTTTTTCGAACAAACTGTGCAAACCAGTAAATAGTTACGTTCAAACAATACAAACCAATGAGTTTTTCTGTTTAGGTCTTTAATAATCATACTTTAGCAACTTATATTTCATAAAATAGTCCCTATGGTGAATTTGATGGAAAAATCTATTATTTCTGAAGTATTAGCTTAGTTTATGTATAATATAACAACCTCTGTGTTGTGAGCTGAAGATATTCTAGTAGAGCATAATTAAACAGATCCAACAGGTGCTTAAGTTGCGTCATGATCTGGTAAGCCCAAAAAGAAGCAGTACATTTGACAATAAATAGTAAGGTATAACATTTCAAAAATGTAATTGTTTAAAAGTGACATTCTTATGTATATTTTTTTGTTATTCTTCCTATGCATCTTCGTAGAGAGAAAGTAAACAAGCAACAGCTGGCCTGACGTGTTTATGTTGCAGCACGAAAAATGAAAACATCTTACCAACTGCACACAGCACAGCAGGATCAGCATGCACCGTCCAGAGCAGCACCCCATCTTCCTCTGCTATGATCAGTCTGAAGGCAACAGTGATGATGGTGAGAACAATAGCAGATTTCTAATTCTCCTCAGGCACAAGCACAACCCTTTCGGATTGGTAAATCCATGACTAGACGTACGGGGCAAGCACACGGTGCAGATTACCCTCTGGAGGAAAACACAGGAGGCCGTCCCTGCATGAGAACCATGGAGAAGGGGGAGGGGAGGCAGAATATAAGGGCTGATTCATGACACGGGGGGGACGTTGGAGCTCAACAATCAACATCAGCATGATGGGATGGCTTGTTTTTTGGTTTACACCGGAAACATGCTTCAGCTGACTCTCATGAGCGATACCTGTAAGGTCTTCATAATAACAGTGTCAGGACTTGGGTTTTTTTTTTTTTTTTTTTTTTTTTTTTTTTTTTTTTAATGGGTTTGTAGTTTTGATTATTTGTTCTGTGTTCCTTAGTCTCTTATTCTTTTCATTAGCTCAGCCTTGTTCTGTTTTACTTTAGTTCAGTCTTTTCTTAATAATTTATTAGTAGTTTATTATGTTTATTCATTCCTTGTGTTTAGTTATTCTTTGTTACTGTTAGATTCATTTTCCTAGTTCTCCTGTTGTTTACTCTCTGTCACCCCCTGGTGCCATTCTCTCTATCTCCTCAGTCTGCCTTCTGCTCTCTCCTCTCACACCTGCAACCTGTTAGCCAATCAACCCTGGTCTATTGTCCCAGCATTCACTCTCACAGTATTTATACACTTCTCCTGCTCTCACTCCTTGCTGGAACCCTCCCCTTACACCCCGCAGTCTTTCATCCCTGGTTCCTTGTTTTTTTGTTCCGCTCTGGCTCCCTGTGTTCTCCATAGTTTTTGTAAGTTTGTTCAGAATTATAGACGCTTTATTAAAACCTTATTTCATCATACCCATCAAGACTCCGGCTTGCATTTTGGTTCACCTTCTACCCACACACCGTGACAGAAAGATGTTTTTATGAGCATAACTTATATTGCTTTGCAAAAGTATTCACATCTCTTGAACTTTTTGATAGTTTTCACAGCCTCAATATTAGATGTATTTTACTGGGATCAGTAATGGTGACATGGAAACACAATTTAGTCTTTTAGTTTAGTTAAAAAGAATGCATGCCTGCATTTCTATTCAGCCCTTCAGCTGCACTACTTTGTGGACCATCTTTTCCTGCAGTTACAGCTGCAGGTCTTTTGGGGCCTGTCTCCAACAGCTTTTTGCCTTGTTTGCAGTGCAGCTGAAGTTTAGTCACACTTGATGGAGAGCATCTGTGAACATAAGTTCTTGAGATTAGATTTAGATCGAGACTGTAGCTTGGCCATTTTAACACACAGCAACATACTTTGATCTAAACCATTTCACTCTTGCACCACAGTAAAAGTGTTAGCGTCGTTGTCCTGCAGGAGGGTGAATCTCCGCCACAGTCTTGAGTTTTTTGTTGCCTCCACCAGCTTTACTTCCAAAAGTACTCTATCTATCTCCCTGTCAACCTGACCAGTTTCTCTGCCCATGCTGAAGAAAAGCATCCCCACAGCATCATGCTGCCACCACTGTTTCACTGTGGCAAAGGTGTATTCACAGTGACATGTAGAATGAAAGTTATAGTTTGGTCTCACTTGACCAGAGGCAGTTCTTCCACAAGATTGCATCGTCTGCAAAGCTTGCGGTAAACTTTTGATCCTCTGTAATTTCCATTCAGCGTGTCTGTTTCTTTGTTTCTTCAGTGTCAACTTCAACATCCTAAAGCTGTATAGAAAGGTGTGTTTGTCATCAAGATGTGATGAAGCATGTTTCCTATTTGCAGGTTTTCTTCTATGTTTGTCTTGCTGTCCTGCGTGGAGCAGACATCTTTCAGGAACTGCTTATTCCACGTTCTTCGTGTAAAGGTCATCTGTAACATCCCGACTACTTCCTATCTGTAAACCTTGTAAAATTTCTATGTGAGCTGGATGATGTGGGTCACCCCTTTGGTTCAACAACAAAAGGTGGTCTGCTTCTTCCAGGTTTGGGCAGCGTTTTTGCCTCAAAGAAGTTCCAGTACCTTAGTGTTTTAAACATAAAGCTGTCGATTTACTGGTCCAGTCCAGGAGAAATGCGTCGTGTCTGGAAAAAGCAGCAGCCTGGAAACAAACTGCCGAAATGAGCTTCCTCTACAGGACACGGAGAGCGTCATCAATATGGCTGGACACTGTTGGTGAGTTTACCTGTCCAGGCAAAGTATTAGTAAACAGCACAAGGAATGTGAAAAGAATAGGCTTTAAAATATGAAACAGAAGCTCCCAAAGTTACAAATGCTGAGAATAACTGGCAAATTCATTTTATTTTAAATAGATGTGAAAGGACCTATATGAATGCAGTACACATAAGTGTTTTCTTGGCATGACACTGGATTCCAGACCTTCAAAAGACCTCTCCTTTATTATCTGTCATTGTCTTTCTGAGCGCGGCAAGGATCGACCCTCATACAGCAACACCGTCCTCTGCCTTCTGATAGGTGACTCCTCATCTTCAGTGCTCTGAAGAGTCCAGCAGGTGGTGACAGTGGTGGAGCTGAAGGCTTCAAAGATGTTAAAAACTAAACTAGACCAAGAGACAACACACCACAGGTCAAAAACAAGCTGTGGGGTTTCTCTGGTTGCAAACAGGGTCTGAGTTTCAGAGTGTAGGAATCAGAGTAGTCAAACTTCACTGTTTTAATTAAATATTCACTACAATTTTAATTAACTTTGGACTGTTTCACCTTCACTTTCCTGAAGGAACAAGAGTCAGTGCTGTCAGGAGCATGTCTCTTTCTTTTAAACCAAATATTTCAATACTTTCAACATATTTCAGGTGTTTTGGGTCATATTTAACAGCAAACTGCCTCACTCAGTTGGACCCTTAACCCCCCACATAATAAACATGCCCTCTTTCTGCATTTCAGCATAAACTGACTTTTGAGCAACAGCATTAAAGGGGACTATTATGCTTCCTTTTAAACAAATTATGATAGGTCTATGGGCTACAAAAACATGTTCATCAAATGTTTTGCACAAAATCATTCTCAGAAAATGAGATTTCACCTCCTCAGTTCAGCCAATTTTGAGCTCCTTTCAGAATGAGCTGCTTTAGGGCCCTGTCACTTTTATGCAAATAAGCTGTTTCTGGCCACACACCCCAGCTCAATGTTTACACTCACACTTTGTAGACAATGGCCGCAAACAAATCCGCAGTTACACAACAATACATCTTTGACCCTGAGTCAGACCCAAAAGCAGAGGAAGTGGAGCCTCCTTCAAAATTATTAAGGATCCAGCAGTCGCTTCTGAATATTAAGTCAACAACAAAACATTTGTCTTCTCCAGCAGCCATTGCACAGCGCATGCAATGGTAAAACCAGCTTGGGAGGTTTTTAAAATGGCTCGTTTTCCAGACACCAAAAAACATTCACTTAAATAACTAGATGTCTTTTTTTTTCTTCTTTTTTGTGTTTGGACTGTTTCTAGAAGCAGTAGGCCCAAATGGAAGTACAAATATGTGCAAAAAGTGAATTTTGCATAACAGATTCCCTTTGACGGTAGTGTTTAAAACGTTTGAAGTGAGATATTGTTAAATGTTTCCAAGCAGCAAGTATCCCAAGTGAAGCCTCAAGAAACAAAATGATGTTCCATGGTTGATGTTCTGAGACCAAAATTTAAATGAAGAGGTGATCAAGTTTTTACTGCGGCTGCCCCAAAAAAGACAAATAGATTACCTCGTTCTATATGTCCACACTGCAAGGACCATAGAATCATTCAGATGTCTTTTGAAAACTCCTCCTCTTTAGACTTTGACTGAATATCTTTGACTGTTTTTTCCCTGTTTTAATTTTATTGGACAGTGAATTTGTGAAAGACTTTGGTCAACTTTAGTTAGTTTTAAATTTGCTGTATAAATTAATTTGACATTATTTTTTGTGGGAGACTGACATGACAAGGCACATCTTGTTCTTTTTCTTTTCAGCAAGCAGTGGGTGCTGCTGTTGGCTCTTATCCCTTCCCACAGCACTCACAGACGGGCCAGTCTTTGCAAAACAGTCCTTTCCAGCTGCATTCAGAGGACAGACAGGCCCATAAAATTTGGTTTCGGCAAACTATTAGGAAATGTTGGAGGTGAAGATTGTTTTAAGACAGCAGAAGTCCGCTTTGGTCTTTAGAGAAGTCTTTTGCTTCAGCCTTTGGGACCGACTGGTTTATTAAAATGAAGAGAAAAAGAAATGAATCTACTGCAGATAAGATATTAATTACTCATAATCTTTTAACATAACCTCTGTTGAAATACTCTGAACTATTCCTTTTTCCTCATTCATTAGTCCTCTAATTGCACTTCCCCATTTTTCCGGGGAGTGGCGCTAGAAATGAAAAGACAGCGTAATAATTGGGGGGTCTCCAGCTCTGCCTATGTCACATGGAAGCACGGTAGCTGAGCTGAGGGGATGCGAGCAGAGATGGAGGGGGCTTAAGGGACCGAGGAGCAGAAACCTGGCAGTTGGAGATAATTTTGGAGACGCAGCAGCATCAGCATCATCATCGTCATTATCAGAGGAAGTAGGAGAAGGAGAAGGATCAGGGGGGGTGGGACGTGGACACGCAGGTTGAGCTCTTCCCAGCCTCCCCTCTTGGCTGGGGGTGCGCGGACAGGGCGCAAGAAGGATGCCACATGAACTATGCTGCATCCCCGCTCTGTGAAGCCCAGAGAAGAAGCCCAGCGGTCGGTTTTGCAGTGATTATGCTCGCAGGGAGCTCCTGGTCTGAGGGGAAGCAGAAACCGAAGGAAGCGACCGGAGCTGATGCTGCGCCTCTCCAAACCTCTGAGCTGAGTGAGTACAGGGGGCTGCTATAGCGCAAAGCAGAGTGTGACAGGCTGGAGGGAGGCAGGGAAGAGGAGGAGGAGGAAGAAGAGGAGGAGGAGGAGGGGGGGTCATTCATGTACATATAGATTCAGCTCGATAAGCATCTTTTATTCTTCTAGGAAATGTAAGCTGTGTCTCTTTGTGCTCGCTTTGTGTTTTCTCCATCTGCTCTGCTCATACATTCAACACAAACACACGTGCGCAGCCGCCTCAGCATCACCGCATCGCCTTTATTTTGGGATTTCGTACGCACTGATCAGAGAACTTCATTGTGTTTTAACGAGAAGGAGGCAATCAGGCGCTTTTTGTGTGAATGTGGTGCAAATAACGATCATTAACGTTAGACCTTCCTTTAACAATGTCCCCCCCCACTCCTCCCTCACCCCCATAGTGGCTGATTAATAGGGGGTGTGGAGGGGAAGCTGGCTTTGTCGCGTTAGTTACCAGCTGACCTCTGGGACACAGCATCCCTTTTGCAATCCTCACTTTGATCTGGAAATTAATCGGAAACGCTTTGATGATTAAAGGAGGCAGAAAAAGGAACCGGGCTGCAGGCTCAGTGGAGCAAAACCCTGAAAATAAGCACTGCATCATAATGGATTTTTTTTCCCCCTCAGTTTTTTTTTTTTTTTTTTTTTTTTTTTTTTTTTTTTGTCACCGCCTATAGCTTCTATCTGCACCCACACAGAAAAAAAATCCCCTTGCATGGAGGTCGGTGTCAGTCGGCATCACTGGAGTCTCGGTTTGTAACCTGTTGTCAGCAGCATTGCTGCAGCTTGAGCCCAGAGGCGCGGCGAGCCGGCCAGCCAGCAGCCTGAGTGTGATTGATGCCTGCTGAGCTGTTACCATCATGAGCTAGCCTCCCTGGACACGCACACAGAGAGAAGCCCTTCATGCATGAATATCTTTATTTTAGCAAGTGGGGAAAAAAAAAAAAAAAAAAAAAAAAAAAAAAAAAAAAAAAAAAAGAAAAGATCCACTGTATAAAAACATGAAGCTGAGTAGGGGTGTTGGAAGAGGTAAGAGGATACTGGGGCACAAGTTCTGCCTGTAAGTATACAGATTCAAATCTCCATATAATGTACAGCCAATCAGCTGAATGACCGAACAGTCTGCATTTAGGTAATGGTGAAGACCGACTTGAAATGCTTTGCTGATGTCAGAGGTCAAAGGAGAATGGGCAGGTTGCTTTGAGATGATAGTCAATCAACATGTTGGACCTTGAAGTAGATGGGCCACAACAGCAGAAAACCACACCAGGTTCCACTCCAGAACCAAGTCAACATTGGATATTAACAGATTGAAAAAATACTTTCTGGTCGGACGAGTCTCGATTTCAGCAGCAACATTTATATCCTAACATGAAAGCATGGGTCCATCCTGCCTTGGATCAGCGGTTTGGGATGCTGGTGGTGTAATGCTGTGAGAGATATTTCCTTGGGAGATTTTGGGCTCCTTAGTACCAACTGAATACCAAAGCAAACCTGAGTATTGCTGCTGAACACGTCAATCCGTTTACAACCACCTCTTCTAATGGATGAAAATGCATGCTGTCATAAATCTCATATCATCGCAAACTGGTTTCTTGCAATATGACAGAGTGCGTACTGTACTCCATTGACCTCCACAGTCTCCAGATCTGAATCCAGTAATAATTAATAAAAACATATTTAATGGTATTAAATCAAACCCTTCTTTTAATTGTTGAGCAGATTTTTGCATGTTTCCGCTGGTATTTTGATGATTTATCTTTGGTGACGAGTTCCTGACCGCTGAGGTTGGAAGGCCTCCTTGCCATCGCCCTAATCTTTAGCTCCCTACACAGATTTGCTATCAGATTCCCCTTCAGGCTTGGGTCCTGATTCCTTGAGGGTCCTGCGCAGTGTCTTAGCTGTTCCTATGACTGCGCTTTGGAAGGTTGCTCTTGGAATCTGTTGTCGCCAATGAGGCTCTCCACAATACCTCAATTTCCTCTTTGCTACCTTGGTATTTCTCAACTTCTCAGGTTCTTC
The DNA here is from genome assembly GCA_014839685.1 of Anableps anableps. Lineage (NCBI taxonomy): Eukaryota > Metazoa > Chordata > Actinopteri > Cyprinodontiformes > Anablepidae > Anableps > Anableps anableps. Next base: position 31,636,517 of record CM026071.1, on the reverse strand, counting down.
TTGAAGTTATCACCTTTTGAAAACACAAAAGTGTCCACCACTACTGCTGTTTTTTTCTGTTTTGTCTACCATCATGATGTTTGATAGGCATCACCTGCTTATCAGTCTGGATCTGGAAGATCTTAACCTTACTGATCTCAACTATTCTTGGTGGTGTCTCACATTGTGGGGCTTTAAGCCCATACAGAGATGCTTTATTTCACTGTTTCAGTTACGGTTTTCCATGTACGCTTTGTTGGCAGTATTATATGGTGGACTGTCTCAGAAACATCCTTCCATGGCCTGGATCTTAAGTCCTGTCTGATGTGGTAGACCCCAGCGTCTATTGATCTTGTGCTGTGAGTCTGTTCCTCTGCAGCCATGATTAGCGCCTCTCTGCTATCCTTTGGTCCAACTGCTCTGGCCGTTGGTAGGATGTATTGATATCCTCAATCTGTCAGTGGTACACTGCACTCAGCACCTCTTGCACCTCAGCAGTTTTTACTGAGGGCCATATTCCTGATGTACTCCCAGTTCTTTGCTATTTCCGCCTGAATATTGGCCTTGACACTCCCTAGACCTCCTTCCTTCTGCTTGGTATGCAGTCTCAGTTTGATGGACTTTTGGTAGATCTCTTTGTGCATTGTAAGGAGCCCCCTTATCATGATATCAGTTGGCTCATCAGTGGTAATTCATCCATTCGGTACACACACCTATAACAAGCAGGACAATGGCTCTTAAGGAATTGTGCACCCTTGATATGGGCTCCCCATGATGCTCTATTTACCTTTGATTGAGTGACCATTGAGGCCACTGGAGTGCAGAGAAATCATTTTTCCAGAAACCAGTCTGAGAGGATCTGACCTTTGTGTGTCTGGTGCATTCTTGGTGGGGCTAACTTGGACCACCGACCTTATGATGAGCCTATTTTTGGCAGAAATAGTATCTTTTTCCAGCAGTTATAGAGAAAATATTGTAAATCATCTTGATGAAACACACTAACCAGACTGTATGTTTTAGCAACTCAAAATTATCACTGAAGATCTCTGCTGTTAGAATATAGTTGCTGTATTTTCCTGAAATCCATAAAGTGTTTTCACATTCTTTTATTTAAAGGGGACATGGCATAATAATAATACTATTTTTTTCAATGTGCCAGAAGGCTATTTTTCACCTGCAGTCTCTAGACAGATGGTAAAAGTCACCCTAAATGAATAAACGTAAAACAAATTAACAATTACAATACACTTAATAAAAAATACTAAGAAACATAGACCAGCTACCAGACAAACATCAGACAAAAACAATAAACTCATACACAAGACAAGACGACAACAGAAGGCAGCAAGAGCAGGTCTAATTGTAAGCCATTGTTAACAACCTTGGTTATTAATAAGCCATGCCTTTAACGGTATCTTAAAATCTTAAATGTGTTACTATATTTGTTTAAATTTCTGATGATCACGGCAGTGAGGTTCCATTCAGTAGCAACTTGAACAGAAAAGGCAGTTTTGTCAAAAGCACATTCAGCTCAAACATTTTGTTGCAGCATTAAAAAGATTCATTCAAATGAGAAACAGGAAAAAAATTGAGAAAACATCAAGAACGCCGATCACATGCCTTTTGTGATGTCACTAGAAGCAGGTTTTTTGCTTGGGTAAATTTTCTTGTGACTAAACAATGATTAACAACAAAAGGAAACAGAAAACCTGACAGTAGCGCCGTTTCCATTAACTTTGAAATTGTGCAAATTAAAATTATGAAAATAAATCTGCTTAAAGGAAACACGCCATTTTCGAAAAAAATTCTCCTTTTTCGAGAAAAAGTTTTGCCGCTAGCTTGAGGTGGAAATAAGTTTATTTTGCAAAACTGCAATGGAAACACTTTTTGGCGTCACACGAGTCACATGATCAACAACCGGATGTCGCTACTGGCGCAAACCACAAAGAAGATGACAACAGGAAGTAGTTGGAGGATCATGGCGTGGCATGTTTTTAATGATTTATCGCGTGAACAAGCTTACTCACATGTGATTTTTAATTTAATTTTCCTGTTTAACGGAAACACCACAATTGTGAAATTGTGCTTTTTCGACATTAGCAGAAAATCGACAGAGATTAGCGCACCTTTGTAATGGAAACTCAGCGAGTGATGTATTGTTCTGTAGTTGACAAACTATATCTTAAGTGAGTTTAATTGATTTTACGTAAAAGTCCAACCAATAGCTTTAATGTTTAAGAGGCCACAGACGTTATATTTGTTCTGTGTGAGGTGGTGTTTGTTCGAGAGGCGGCGCTGTAAACACTAGACCCCCTTTGCACATGCAGGCTTCAGCCTTCTTCCTCACAGGGGCATGGTTAATCTTTGCAAGCAAACATTTGACCTAATTCACATTCTCACACAATAGCATCCTCCCCTCTCTCGGTCGCTCTCTCTCCCTTCCTCCCTCTAACACACACACACACACACACACACACACACACACACACACACTTAACCATGTCACTGTTATTTGTGTCACACAGAGGGTGAGGATTTTGCTCCACATCAACTCCCAGGTGGTTTATCAAAACCTGGGCAGATTGGCAGAGCTGGGCCACTCCTGGCTGGCTGAGCCTGTTTCCAAAGGGCCTCTGGTTTTTATCAACAATGAAGACACATGTAAATGCAGAACATGTTCCGAGAAAATTAGACTCCTGCTGACTGTTACCAGGGCTAAATGTGTTCCTCAAAGTGCCTTTTCCATGAGGATTACACCTTAAATGCTTGTCTGCCTTCAAGGCCTTGCCCGGCATTCTGAGCAAAACCATAAACATTCAGCTAAAGGAGATTATGGCGACCTTTAAATGTGATATGAAATGTGTGTAGTCAAGCAAATGTGCTGTCTGGCGAGCTTCAGACTTCCTCCTAAGGCATTTAGAGAATGAAACAGATCCAAGTCAACAGGTGTGCTGGAACTAACAGCTACCTTTATGATTAATTAATTAATTTCCAGGTCCATAAACAGCAGATAAATCTTCAGCATGCTTCATTCTGGCGCTTAGTTTTGTCTGAATTTCCAGAAAAAAATGAATAAATAAAAAAAAATCAGAAATTCAATTTTATGTGATGTAAGGAAGGAAAAAGGTCTGGTTTTTGGAGTACAATTAACAATTAAACAGTTTTTATTGACTGCAAATCTTTTAATATTTCATAACTCTTTAAGTTTTTCGCATTTTGACATGTTACATCCACAAACTTTGATTTATTGGGGTTTAATTATGTGACAGACCAACACGAAGTAGTGCCAAAGTGGAAGAAAATGACGCATGGCTTTAAAATGTTTTCTTTACAAATGAAAATCTGAAAAGCTGCATTCATTTGTCTGAGTCAATACTTTCTAGAATTATGTTTTGCTTTAGCTGCAGCTCCAAACCTTTTGGGACATGTCTACCAGACTTGATTATCAAGAAACTAATTTTTACCTCTACTTCCAGTCTGACTTTCTTTGCAAAAGTCAGATTGGAGGTAGAGCATCTGTGAAGATCACTTTTCCTATCTCGACACAGATTCTCAATTAGATTAAGATTTAAGACATTTTAACACGAACATATTATTTGATCCGAACTGTTCCATCGGAGCTCTGGTTGTATTTTTAGCATCTTTATCTTGATGGAAAGTGAACCTCCACCCCAGATTCAAGTCTTTTGTAGCCTCTAACAGGATTTCTCCCAGGATTGCCCAGTATTTTGCTCTATCCATCATCTCTATCCAGCTTCTCTGCCTCTGCTAAATCAACACATCCCTGCCACCACCACGTTTCAGTGTGTTTAAGGTGATGTGCCGTGTTGGTTTTCCTCCACACACACTGTTTTGCATGTAGGCCAAAAAGTTAAGTTTTGGTCTAATGTTTGCTGTGTCTTCTGCATAACTTGTGGAGAACTGCAAATAATTTATGGTTTTGCATAATTCCTGGTTTGTGGATGGCAACACATTATTGTCCTGTTGTGGGCCCCTGCAGCTCCTCCAGAGTTACCATGGGCCTGTTGTCTGCTTCTTTTATTAAGGTTTGCAGTTGTAACCATAACCTTTTATTTTCAGATGACGGTCTGAACAGTACTTGCTTGGATACGTTTTTTTTTTTTTTTTTTTTTTTTTTTTTTTTTTTTTTTTACCCTAAATGTGCTTTAAACTTCTCCACAACTTGCTCTCTGACCTGCCTGCTGTAGTCCTTGGTCTTCATGATGCTGTTTGTTCTCTGATGTTCTCCAACAAGCCTCTGAGGCCTTCACAGAACAGCTGCATTTGTATTAAGATTAAATGATGCACAGTTTTGGGTGACCCTTGAAGATTGCTCCTGATTTTTTTCAGGTTTATCAGAGTAAAGGGGGTTGAATACAAATGCATTTTATTTGTAAAACACTTTGAAAACCTTGTATATTAGAGGTGTGCGATACTGTATATATTTGTATCGATCCGACACAAGGTAAATACAGGGCCAGGATCGCCGATGGCAATACCGATACTTTTTATTTAGGTTGGATATATCATCAAACTTCTGACCTTTTGGTGTTTTTGTAGTTTTTCTTCGAATTATTTTGTTAAAACCTAAGAAAATATTTGTGCAAAGTTTATAGGGTGTGGACAAAATACTTTAATAACAGATTAACGACAAACAGAAACAATAGAAGAACAAAACAAGTTTGTGCTTTTTTTTTCCTAAATAAAGATAGTACAAAAAATTAGCATTTGGGGTGCCATGTCTTTCCTGTCTCTCTGCCCTTCTTCCTGTCTAGCTACTAATGAATAAAGGCCACTAGAGCCAAAAAAATCTTTAAAAAAAATAAAAATAAAATCATCATTTGAGAGCAAATCAAAACAAAATCTTTGTTGAGGTGGAACTGGGTTGAAATTTCAAGAATCTGAAACTAAAGTATTGATCCGATACCGATGACTTTATGCTGGTCTGTCATATAAAATCTCAATAAAATACACTGAAGTTTGTAGTTTTATAATAAGATATGCAACAAACTGTATCAGGTGACTTTAGATAGACTAAGCAGTGGGGAAGCGGGGGGGGGGGGCACTTCTTTTTTAGGATTTAAAGGTCAAACGCTGAATTCTTCAAAGATAGACAAAAATATTGTCATTTATATAACAAAGAAAAACTCTCAACAGTCCTTTTCTGTAGCCTCTGGAAGCTTGAATTGCATCCTCAGAAATTCTCAAGTCAAGAACAAACTTTTAGACCGATAGTAGTGATCAGCGATGCTCCACTTTCCTCACCACATGCAGGTTTGTCCTCACTAAGTAGCACCTTGTGAATCCCAACCTCAGGGGGCGCGCTGATGGTTTGTGCCGAGCACACAGAGTGCTCCAAGCAGAAGTGGGGCTCTCTGTGTTTAGCAGAAAGGTAAGACAGAGGAGAGCTTTTTCCTCCTCCTGTTGTTTGCGCTCTGTCCGATTGGTTGGCTGAGGCAGACGAAGAAGGTCTACGGCCAGAGATTAGACTGCAGTGCTGAGGCGACACTCTGACTAACCATCGCAGGCTGGGGCAGGGGGCTGGAGGGGGAGAAATAAGGCTGAGGAGGTGTGTAAGTTGTGGACATAGTGTAGGGAAAGGAAAGGAAAAAGGAAAGGAATCCAATTAAGGGGAATGGAAATTATGAGAAAGGACAGGATGGGAAATAAAGCAAAGGATGTAAAAGAAAGGAAAGGGAAAAGTGGGAAAGGGAAGTAAGGAAAGGAAATAATTAAAGGAAAAGAATCAAGGAAGGAAAAAAGACAGTAAAGTAAATTAAATTAAAGGAAAAAAGCAACGGAATCCTCTTTGGGAAATATGACATCTTGTTCTCATCATCTTCTTTCAGCATTTTCAAACACCTGCCACATGACTCCCACGCATGTCTTCCTTCCTCCCATCTTCTTTCTTTTTCTCCACACCTACACCTTTCCCCTTTCTTCTCTCTCATTACCCTCTCTGTCTCCACCACTCAGCTCTGTTGTCAAATGAGCAAAGATACAATTATCCTGACACAGTGGCAGTCAAGAAAAGATGCATACTGTTCTTTAAATCCAGCCTGATATTTCAGACTTTTCATGATCCGTGCATGATGGATTCTTTCCCGTGACATTTAAAGTAGTCCACTGACAGCTACAGCTATTAAAAAAAGTTTGATAGACATGCTGGGAAAACATATTCACTGTTGCAGTCACTTTTACTAGACATACTTTAAAGAAGTAATTATAATACTTGGGCATCTGCTGCTAAAATGTCCCTTATTCATGGAGCTTAATAATAATAATCAAAGTGATTTGAAACAAAAAACAAAGCTGTTGTGTTCCCGCTTGTTAGGATTCCCTGAACAAAGCAAGGAACCTCAAATCAGCATGCACAGAATAACTGAACAGGCCTGTGTGGGAAATTTGGTGCAAATTAGATTTCATGCTGGGAACAGTTGGATTCATGTCTCGATGTCTATTGAGGGAAATGTAAATTACCAAAAAGTCTGCAAAACCTCAATAGCAGGAAGCAAAGCAAACTTTCGCCGTCTCTTGAATGTGTTTAATATGTTAGCAGACAGCTAGTTTTCTTATATGATCCATATGCTGTGATGTAATAATTATAAAGATGAAGCAACAATGAAAAAACAAAAAAACAGCAAGGTGTTTCTTCTGAACTGTGCCGTTAATCAAAAGGCATTTAAGGACAAATAAATTGTTTGAATGCTGCATCTTTTATTAGCTGCTCCAGTAATTAAGCATGTCTCTGTGTTGATAATTACTCAGGTGCTTTTTACTGTAGATGCGTGTTATGTGTAATGCTGTCCTGTTCCCTCAGTCCAGGCGGAAATGCACTCATGTTCCATGATTTAAATGTTATTCCTGCCCCATTTGGTGAACATTGCCACAATAGCCACAATAACAAAATCATTAGATTTTTTTTTTTTTTTTTTTTTTTTCTGCATCTTAAAATGGCAGCTGAGTGGTGACATTTGGGACTACATTCAAAGAAAATGTGTGTTTTGGAGGCTTAAACAAGGATTTAATTTGCAAATCCAACTTAAATGTGTTGGGAAACCAGTAGAGTTTGGTTCTTGTTCAGCTTGGTGATCAGGCTAACCAGTTACTCTGCATTTAACACATTCAAACACCACAGGAATATGCTAATTAATAGAGGTTTGACAGTGCTACGTACAATATTGAGTTATAGAGAAACCTCTGATTTTATGCACCAGTAATTTATTGCAAGATGTCTTACTATCCAGTAAGGCTGCATGGCATCAAGAAAACAGTTAATTGCTATACTGTTGCAATGAAAATATTTTCTTGATTCTTTTCTTTCTTTAACATCATTGCTCTTTACCCACCGTTGTCTGTGAGCTTTAATACTTCACCCGACTGGCCAATCATATTATTGGCATAAAGAATGTGAATGCATGGCACTTGAATAATAATAAAATTGCAGGAACTGCATCCAAGCAGTCCTTTGCAGTTGACATATTACAAACAATGACAGTGCATTGTTTTAATATATTGAGCTTTACTATGCAGGATGAGTCTTATTTTCTATCAAAATGGCACTTGTGGTTTTGTGATGATTTTCAAAATAAGAGCGTCATAACCCAATTGTTCATAGATGTCAATCTCATGGAGCAAATAAAGAGACAGAAAATGATCATAGGGAAGGGAAAACTGAGTTATGAAAAAAGAACAAAGTTATCTTCAAACTGACCATCTGGAGTCCTGCTCTTTGTAAACTTTGCTTTATTTTACAAGCTACAAATAGTTTTGTAGTGGAACTGCCAGTTAAACCAGTTCAGTGCCAAAATGATATTTTCAGCAGAGTTCAGTCACTATTTTAAACACGTTCTAGTTCATTTTGTTTAGTTGTTGGTGGAGGGTGTAGTGAGCTGCATGGTGCCACAGCTGGTATCACTAATGCCTTACAGCGAGAAGCTACTGGGTGCCAATCCCAGCCTGGGGTGTGTCTGCATGGAGTTCTCGCTGGGTACTCTGGTTTCCTCCCACAGACCAAAAACTGAGCTTTAAGGTTGTTTTCTCTTCATTGTATTGTGTGTTGACTGTCCTGTATTGCGCCGTGATGGACGGGCGAATTGTCCTGGCTGCCCCCTGCCTCTCGGCCAACGACCGCTGGAGACGAGCGCAGAGGAAAGCTGATATAGACAGTGGATGAGTGCATAGATGGAGCATGTAGCAACCAGCAATCATTCACACCTCTTCACTTTTCCCACATCTTCTTGTATTACAGATTTTTCACAACGGTGACGACGGTGGTCGGAGCTCGTCCTGTAATCGGCAGGTTGCTGGTTAACTTCACAGCTTGGTTTCTGTGGTCTGACATCCACGATCAACTGTGAGACCTTGCATCGAAAAAAGTGTTTCATTTCAAATCACATCTGGTCAGACAGACAACATATTTTCAGCCGAGGAACTAAGGGGGCTTTACACCAACAAAGGTGCCAACTCAGACCATACAATATCAGGTTTTCAGTGAGATTTTTGGCAATAAAAGTATTTGCAGTTGACAATATCATTATCTTCTTATAAGGCTTTTGTATATGGCATATATGTTGTATATATCTGAACATATTCCCCTTATTGTTGGTGTTAGATGCTGTTTCATGCCTGTGAATGAAGACAGCCTTGATAATTGTTCAGACATGATCCAAATTACTTCAAATAATTGTGATTACACGGTTATTTGTGACTGTAACAGGCGTGGGAGGAGATGAAGAGGTGTTGCTGGTTGTCAGACAGCATCAAACACACCAGTGGAGTGTTTTGTATCGGTGGAGGCCTTGTTTGGTCTGGGAAAATCTGTAATTTGGATTTAAGTATTTTTCTGTTCCGGAGAAATGTGGGAAAAAAAATAATAAAAATATGGAAACATATTCAGATTAACAGAATTTATTCCTAATCCCCACTGTCTATAAAGGACATCTGTCCATCCATCTTTACGCAACAGGACAGCACTTTGACTTCCTCTGGATCGCATCACAAGGTTGGAGCATACAGTGAGTGGGGTCTTTGCACAATCCTGGTTCCTCTACTATGCTCTCTTTTTTTATTAGATCATTCCTCCGATTTTCCACAGGATTCAGGTCTGGAGACAGAGAAAAGTGTTGATTTCCTGACTGGTGGTGTCTGTATTGAGACTGATCATTATCCCATTCAAAAACCAAATTATCTTTTTTTAATGTCCTATTGTTTCAAAAATTAACATATTCACAGTGTTCTTGAAGAGCTTTTTCACGTATTCATTCTTCGACTTACTCTAAACCCACCTGCCAGTATTTGTTGCAGAAAGCTCAATTTTAGCCTCATCTGACCAAAGCACATGGTTCCAGTTAAAGTCCCACTAAAGTTTAGTAAACTTCACATGTTTATGTTTGTGATGGTAGGGCAGAAAAAGCTTTTTTCTGGCGTCACTCTGAACCAACACTCCATTTTAAATGTTGCTTTGACTGCAGATAGGTTTTCTGGGAGCCATTACCCGACTTATGAAGATCAAGACACATCCACTTCAGTTCATTGGTATCTTTTTTTTAATTCTTTCTCATTTTGAGGAGTGGCTAAGAGAAAACGGTCTCTGTATCCCTCATATTTATATATGGGGGACAAAGAATACCAGAATAAGCATGGAGGCCACTCTAAATTGATACTTTAAGAAAGATGCATTGTTGAAGGACAAGATCCAAACTATTGTCAGTTAAGAACAAAAATATTTGAGAGAAAGAAAAAATATGCAGCTTGATCTGAAACAGTCCTTATGCAGAACGCAGCCGTCTTGGCTCTGACAGACAAGTGAGAAACACACATAAGCACACATGAAAACACAGTGTCATGGTAGACAGATGGCGTGATTTGACAGAGATCAGACTTGTTTGCTTGGTCTTTTGGTGCAGTTCTGTGTTTTTTGTCATTTATTTATAACATATTACGCTGCCAGAAGAAATTACGTGGCAGGCGGCGAGGGGAAAAAAGGCAAAATGTTTCTGTATGCTCATTCTGCTTTCACACTCGTCTCCGTCAGTGTTTCAGGTTCCTCTGCCCGCTGGCATGTTCAGCTCGGCTCTGACTCACTGCAGCTTCGAAGCATGTTTGTTGGTTTTACAGTGGTTCAAATGTGGGGGAAAAATTATTTACTCATATGGATCAACAGTTGTGTGACAAACAGATCGACTCTGCAATCTTTTCCTTGGCCCAGTTCGGCCAAAAACAAAAAGGAGCCGGTAATCTTTTTGTTGGTTTGCTGTAAATAAACACGTGAAGAGCTGAAAATTTGTGTTTGTGAGAAGTTGTGCTGTTGATGTCTGTGTAACTGTGACACACAGTAATCCCTAAACATGCTAAAGCAGAAGCAGGAGCCTCAGGCAGGATGTCTGTTCACTTCACTGCTCCTGTGCTGGATGGGAATTCAGACTGTCCTTTTCAAACCACTGCTCTCCTTATGCCTTCAGCACTGGGAGGACATTTTTTTCTTCCGGTTGCGCTGCTTTGTTAACCTTCTTAATGTTTTAGAAAGGTTAGATAATGTTGTAATTAAGCACTTCTCTGTGTCTGCAGATCCCAGTGAGACCGTGGCACTTCCCTGCGTGCATGAGTGTAAGGGTGTAAGTGTGTGCGTGTGAGAGAGCAAGTGAGCGCCAGCGCTCCCACATGGCCTCCATGCAGGACGGGCTGAACTTCACGGCTCCTCCCTACGGCAAGGTCCTGCTGCTGGGCGCTATCGCTGCTGCCTCAGCCTTTGTTGTAACCATCCTTATTGTGGTGCTCTGCGTGGGCTGCCAGAGGTGAGAGCAACACCACATGATCCATGCACACACATATGAATTTGAACCATTGCATGTAAATCCACTTTTAGCTAAAAATGTACCAGTGGTGGGAAAAATACTCCAAATCCTGAACAGACGTAGTTGTACTAACTTATTAATTCAACATACTTCATTACAAGCTATTAAAAATATTTCCACCTTTAAGGTTTCTTCTTCTTTTGTTTCAAATCATCAGTTTAAAAAAAAAAAAAAAAAAATTGTATTTATTACTTAAGGCAAAAAGATTACCCAACCTAATGTGGCTCTATGACAAAAAGCAGCCCTCCCTCTTTTTAAATCATGACTTAATTGTGATCAACCACTTAATTTTGGTCTAATTAAACTAGCCACACCCAGGCCAGATCACTCTGACCTGCAGAATCAAAGAAATCACATACACAGAACCTGTCCGACAACATGAAGGAAGCTAAAAGACCTAAAAAAAAAAGACAACAGATCATGCTCCAAACTAAATAACAACAAGAAAAGATTAGAAACAGAGTCCTTAATGTCTGTCAGGCTGGAAAGACATGCAAAGTCCTTTCTAAGGCTTTGGGACTCCAGTAACCAAAGTGAGAGACATTATTCACAAATGGAGACAACATGGAACGGTGGTGAACCTTGAAGCATGAATAAACCTAAAGTAACCGATAGACCTAATAGTCATGCAAACTCTATGTAGAAAGACCTCAGGCTGGGATTTGAACCTAGGACCTTCTAGGTGCACTGTTGTTGGAAGACAACAGTGCTATCAACTGCAACATCATTTGGCACAAAAACAAAAACCAAGATGGACGGATTAGTGGACACTTTTTCCAAAAATGTTCTAGTTCAATGCAGGTGTAGGGATGAATATCATGAAATTATTGCCTCCTCAGTGCCTGTTGACACATTAAGGTGCCCCTGTTGGACTGACACTTTATGAAAGTAAACACAATTATTTCTTTTATGTTTCCTGGACCAAAGCGTGCTACAAGCATGATACATTAAAAATACTGAAAGTTATTAAATAATTTAAGGATTTTTGGATTTCCAAATTAAACAAAATACGATCATTCACATAAGAATAAGTTTAACATGTAACTCAGACAATCTTTTGGATACTGTATACTGTAGGGCAACGGTGATAGGAGTTCGTCCTATAATCGGCGGGTTGCTGGTTTGAGCCCTGCTCCGTCTGTCTCCGTCATTGTGTCCTTGGGCAAGACACTTCGCCTGCCGTGCCTGCTGGGGGTGGTCAGAGGGCCCAGTGGTGCCAGTGCATGGCGGCGTCGCCTCTGCCAGACTGGCCCAGGGCAGCTGTGGCTACTATCCAGTCGCTTGCCACCATCAGCGTCTGAATGTGTGTGTGAATGGGTGAATGACTGAATGTAGTGTGAAGAGCTTTGGAGTCTTCCGGACTTGATAAAGTCCAGAAGACACAATATAAGTACAGGCCACTTACCATTTTACACATTAGAACCAATTTGGCAACATACTGCTTATGTTTTTAAGATGGGGCCTGGTTGGGTGAAAAATTAGTTTTAACAAGATATAATGTTTGCTGAAGCTATTCAAATTAATCTGAAATGAAGGAGCTCTTCGAGGTGAAAGATCAAACCAAATTCATGTTCATGCACTGGCATGCGTAATGGATACATAGAACTATAAAAAGAGAAATGCTTAAAAATGCTATGGAATAACCAATAAAGCTGCTCAGCAAAGTTCTGCTCCTCAGACTGATTATGAAATAGAGTTTTGAACATCTTTTTCAAATCTCTTCTTTAGCTGCTGCTTAAATTAATACAAGCTCTAAACTACTTACAATTTATCAACCCTACAACTCCTAGCTTTCTCTGGCAGACTTTCTTGTTAGATATTTTTTTTTCTCCCTACTGTGACTGAGTTGTAATGAATTGTTGGATTTTTCAGAGCTGGAAATATTCTTTGTAAGTGAACAATCATTTCTTCTTTGGAAATGCATTCAGCTCTTGGCTTAATGTGCTTTGCTACACCCACCACTGGCAGGCATATGTGCAAATGTGAATCAGTGCCGTTCTCTTGAATGCAGTCGTACAATGACTCAGCTTTGTACAAAAAAAAAAAAAAAAAAAAAAAAAAAAAAAAAAAAAAAAAAAAAAAAAAAAAAAAAAAAAAAAAAAAAAAAGACTCAGGCACAAACGCTGCACACTATCAGTGCATCAGATTTGCATCCTGTATGACAGAGCACTGTGTTTTATCACAGGAAGGGGAAGACACACAATGTCCCCGGTGAAGGTGGAAAACACCGCCTCATGGACATGGTAAGTATTAAGAAATTGCACATCTTAATACCTTTATTTGATTGCAGCCAACGTATCTAAATGTAGGACAAAAAATAACAATTTATTATTTCTTTGTTGTAACAATGCTCATTGGCAATACATTTTATGCAGTTGACACCCTGAAAGAGTTGGGTATGTGGCTTGTGCTCATAAAAAAAATAGCCAAATCCTCTCTGTCGACTGCAAACAGCTTATTCTGTGATTGACTCCTGTTTAGTGTTATTTTTTGGACTTGATTATTGAACTCTGAAGAAACGAGACAAAATGGCAATTTAAACATTTATTAAGTTATCAAACAATAATGACTGGGAGAACTGTGCACAACCACATCTCCCTGGCACCTTCTCTTCATGCTGGTCACCAGCTGGGTCACACACTGCTGTGGGATGCTATCCTATTCTTCCATCAATATTTGTCACAAGTCAGCCAGTGCTGTTGTGTTGGTCACGCTGGCATGAGGAGCGCACCCAGAATGCTCACACAACTGTTCATTGGGGTTGAGGTCAGGACAGCAGGCAGGTCACTCCATCCTCTCCACACCCAAATCCTCAAAGTAGTTTCTCTGAAGGTGAGCAATGACATCTTGGAGTTCAGTCCCTGATTTTGGAGATATGGGATTGCCATATCCCACCTCACATTGGACTTTTTTTGTTGTCTGTCATTTTGACTGACACTGTCAAAAAAAAAAAAAAAAAAAAAATCCCATTATAATCTATTTTTACCCATCAGTTTTTTAAAAATGATATTAATCAGAGATTCGATTGCATTTAGATTTTATGATTTCATTTATTTTATTAATATTCAGTCTGAACAAGCTGAAAAGAGAATCCATATTGTGTCCTCACACATCAAGCTGGTGAATACATGTAACTTTTTCTCTGCAGTGACAAAAACCAGTGTCTGTGGCCCCAATAACTATATATGAACAATAAAATTAAATGATTGTGCTTAAATTATGAACAATTCACCTGCTGCGGGCTGAACGCCAAGTCTCACAACTTCCTTCTGGTCTGCATGGACCTGAATTGAACACTTGAGACTGGAATTTCAAGCGCCACTTCAGCCAAAGGTTTGAAATCAGGGAACATTTGTCTCATTGAAGGGATCAGAAGTCAGCAGGACTCTCTGAACGAAGGGTTTTCTGATCCCACAAGCTCTCGCTTCAACGGGAGGAAACCCCACAGCAGTGGTTCAACTGCACGAGACATGCTCCAAAGCTTCCTTCCCATAACTCTTCAACGTGTTGTCAGCTTCCAGGTAGCGAGATGCAGAGTCCAGATCAGAGATGATACTAAGATGGGATTTTTTTCTTTTTTGATTAATGTAGTTACTTCCGTTATGTACTATGTGCGTAAAGTTGAAAATGTCAACGCGTCTGAACCAAGTGGTCAGGTATGTGAATTGTAATCTATCAAAATGACTGATGGCCTTCAGATATTTCTGTCACTGTTTAAAAAAAACTGGTCAAAGATGGAAAATATTTGGTTAACGTGATCCCTGCTCCACACCATCATGTTATCTCCTCTAAATTCTGCTTATTAGTGCTGCAATGCACATGCAAATCAGCAATGCGTTCTCTGCATCTTTTCTACACTTTGACCCTATACAGTCTTTAGGTAGAATCTGGACTCAGTGCTGCACAAAATGTTCCTCCGCATGTCCATGCACTGGCAGAGAGCAGTCTGCCATATTGTTCTCCAAACCTTGATTATAACCGTAGGCAGTCTTCTACAGATTTACAAAGTGCTGATAGGGTTAAGGAAATGGTCGTCTTGCGATGTAGTCTGCCTGGGACACACTGTTCACGGTGCTTCCCTGACATCGGCCTCTTATTTGAAGCTTGGGCTTTAATTTAGAGATGGTACTAGTGGTCACTCCAGAGCAGACACCAACTCGCAGCTATAGCAGCATCCATGCACAAACGCAGAGCTAATTAGTCTCTATTTGGACACATAACTGTCAGCACCTGGGGTATCAGAAGCTTAAAACAAGAGTCAATAGCAGAATAAGTTGCTTGGTGCTGGCAGAGAAGATTTCACATTTTGTTTTTCATGGTCGTGACCCACATATTCAGTTCTACTGTTCTACCAATAAATGCATTTTCCTCACAAACACTGTACCATTTAAGGAGAAATCAGAAGGTTTTACAATGGTATATGAATTATTGCCAAGACGGATCGTTACAGCAAAGAAATAATCAACCAAGCATAATTTTTGACAGCTTTTGTGCTCAATTTAATCAAACTTAATTCACCAATGGTAAACATAGTGGAACTCATACTGATGTCAGATCGTTAGCATTGCTAATGTGTATGTCTTTGTTTTCAGGGTATACTCAAGCAGTCAAAGCTGCGGTCCATCAGTAAATCTGACACCGAGATGAACAAGATGAACTGCAATGGCAAAAGTGAGTGCATCTTCTACATATAAACTGTGTTGTGTGCTCTTGTAAAGTGTACCTCATTGTTGTCATGGAGAAACTATTGTTCTTGTTTCAATTGCATGACAAAATAATTTTTGTGTCATTCAAGTTGATTTTTGGGACATGAACACAAAGCATCGGGGTATGCACTGTAAGTATCATTTATTTGTAACCATTAAAAACACCAAAGCTTGAGTTTGAAGGTCTTTGCAGTGTTTCCTGGACTCTTTAATATAAGTTCTGGCCAAAATTCACTCAAAATATGCCAAAATCTGAGGACATAAGATGAGAAATCTACCCGCAAACAGAATTCACATCCTATTTAAAATTCAGCTTTATTTAATTAGACTGTTCAGACCTAATTTATGAGCATGCATCTCTCTCTCAAAGACACAAATCAGAGTGCCAAGACGACTCCTGGAGCTCCATCACTCAGAGTCAACAGGGAGCTGCGTTTGTGGGCACTGTGACAGTCACCCAGGAGGTTTTGAAGAGATAGAAACATATGTCCTGCCTCATACTTGTCCCGCTTCCACTGCAGTGTGATGAAGCCAGTTTGGATCCATATACTCAAACATCTATGTCAGTTCCCAGTTTACCGTTGCTTTCAGATTTTACTTTCTCCCACATTTGTAAACCCTTCGAGGAATAGTCAAATGAGGGATGTGAATTCTGTTTTCTGGAGGGTATCAGCTGAATAGAAAGTATAACAGCAAGCAGCATGTGCCTTGCGGAGGCATCTGATAAGAAACGTCCAGCCAGCATGGACCTTCTGCTGCTGCCCAGCCACTGGTCTAACTCTGACCTTCGTTCTCAAGGCAGGCAGCTTCCCCAGATCCCCTCTGGGACTGGAGAGGACAGCGAGCACACTTATTCAGAAGTGGGCCAACGTTCCTCCACTACACGTACTGACGATGCCCTCTACGCCATGGTAGGCAGGGCCGGGCAGACGGACACTCCGGCCCCTCCGGCCGTTCCCGCCAACACCCCGGCGCCCCCGGACCCAGACGGCGAGGTGGACGGAGCGCTGCCTGAACCCGAGGCCCCGGTCATGTCTCCCCCACACCCTCCGGAGACGGCGGAGTACGCCTGCGTCAGGAAGCTAAGGAAGGCTGAAAAGGCGCCTCAGAAGAGGGACAGTGGGACGGATATGGCCGAGCCGCCTGCCCCACCTCCACGCCATGGGCCACCATCGCATCCCGCCCCCCCGCCGCCACACCCCCACAGCACAAAGTTGCCTCGTAGAAACATTGAGGCCTTCAATGTCCCATCATTCCCAAAGGTTAGTACAATTTATTCTATCTGTTAAAAATTAACTTGCTGAAATCTTTTGCTACATTTCTGCAGAGTCAACACTGCAAAGGTTATCTATCTTGGCTTGTACATCTGTCCCCATTTATAGGGATTTCCTGCTGCAGATGAGTAAGTCAGATCAGCCTGGTCCAGTTAAAATCAGTGCTAGGAGATCTGGTGTCTGAAGTTGGGCTGGTACCCCACTGTGGGTCATGAATCTACAAGTGTAGGAGATCCTTATCAGAATTCAAGTCTGTGACAGTAGTTTTTTTGACATGTGTTCCTGCATATGATCCCTTATCCGTCCTTGGTTTCTTACGTTCATCTTTGAACGGAGCTGCTGCTTTCAGGTCTGTCAGGACACAATGATCCAGTACAGACTCTGATTGTTTACATATCTACATGAATTTAGTCTCATTACAAACTATTTGTGCATTTCTTTAGATTGTGGCATGATGTGTTTTTTTTAATCTATATCAACTTGTCAGATAAGCTGTATTTAAATGTTTGTTTTTTGTTCTACAGGTTTGGTGATTATCAGGCCTGGATGTTGCTAGTAAAAACTGAAATCAGCTTTCAAGAAAATTTGGTCAATTACAGTTAAAGCTGTAGGATGTAACTTTTATTAAAAAAAAAAAAAACTAAAAAAAATCTATATATTTGTTGAAACGGTCACCATGTCGTGACAATATGGTATGAGACAGATAATCTGTAGGAAAAAAAAAAAAGAAAAAAAAAAAAAATCGAGCTCCTCTGCCTTCTCCCAGTGCTCCCAGTGCTATCTAGAAACAATTAATCAGAGCCAGAAGGCGGGTCTTAGTGTTTAGCGTCTGTGTGACGCTGCAGCGAGCAGACTATTGTGAATACTCAGGCTAGCTAGCATGGCCACCTATGATGACGGATAAACGGTTTTCCTGTAACGGTAAATTGTTTCTCCTCCATTAGCATATTTAGCAGTGAGTAAATGAAGTTGACTGACAGCACTAAGACCCTCCTCCTGGCTGTGATTGGTTGGTTTAGGTCAGAACGATTCGGGAGCAGTGGATTTCTTCAGATGGCAAAACAGGCTCAGGGAGAAGGTGGAGGAGCTCGATCGTTTAATAAATTATCTGTCTCATACTGTCATTACATGGTGACAGTTTTAAAAAATATGTAAAAAACAATTTTTTTTATAAAAGTTGGATACTGCAGCTTTAATTTATGATTCAATATGAGCAGAATTACTTTTCCACACCTCCACACCCGGTAGGTTGGTTTGAATAGTGGTTTTGCTCTTAATAGATGAAATCATGACTAGACAACTGGGTTTTGTCTGGTGTTAAAAGTCGATCAATTTTCTGAACATTTAGGTGAAAAAGGGTGGAAGCAAATTTGCTCCTAATGCTGACTCACCCTCATTTTCATCCACTCCACCCTGCTTCCTCTCTTCTTCGCCTCCCCTGTGCTTTACCCATGTCTTGTGATGTTTGATCCCAGGTACTTAAACCCTGCTACCTGCCTTTCCAGGCTCTTCTCCTCCAGTTCCCTACTTTCCCCACAGATGAATGACAGTGTCATCTGCAAACGTAGTAATCCATGGAAATTCCTGCCTGTCCTCATTGGTCAACCTGTCCATTGTGCTTCAGAAGGAATCTGTAAGGGGCCAAATACATTTTAACAGCACTGTGCAATTTAACTAAAAAACAAACAAATCTTTTAGAAGGGAAAGGGTGTGGTAACCTAGTTGCGCGAGTGTGCACGAGCTTTGAGCCCATTCTTTGTTGAAGCACCCGTTTGACTCAGTTTCTGGTTTTAGTTATTGTGTCTTCAACTTTAGAGCAAACAACTCAAGGTTTGGGGTAAAACTTCAATATTATTTAGAACCGTTCATAATTTCATCCACCTTAAAAAAAAAAAAAAAAAAAAAAAAAAAAAAAAAAAAAAAATCAAAAGTTGCAGCTGAAACAAAGTAACCCCAGAGCATGATTCTGCCACCACCGTATTTCACTGTGGGTATGGTGTTCTTTCTGTGTTGAACATACTCTTTGGAGCTGGTTTCAGTGAACCATTTTCGGTTTGGGACAGGTTTCAGTCCGGCTTGGAAGTGTTTTTGGAAAGGAAAGAGTCCTTCTCGAAAACCTGTTTCTTAACGAGAGATAGTCGTCACATGTTGGACACAAATACTTGATGAAAAGTCCTGCCGCTGATCAGTTTCTATCTACCTATGGCTATAGTTAAATGATGCAAAACTCATGAAAGTCCTGAAAATACAGCTGAACATTAATTCAAGTTAATTACATTCACCATAATTGCTAGCAGGTGTGAACTCAAAAAGACTGAATGATGAAATTGAATCAAAAGGTGGTTCAAAGTAATAGATTAGGTTTGTGCTCATTTATGTAACAAGGTTATCCCACTTTTGTTTGATCCTTTCTTCACCCTAACAGATTTATTTGTTTTTTTGGGTGGGTTGAACTGCACAGTATATATCTCGCATAAATCATTCATATTTTTTATGGCTAAAAAAAAGCTTTTTAAACAGGAGTGCACAAGTAAAGCAAGACTGAAATGATTCTTTGTCTGATACTGAGCGGTATGAATGTCACCCGTTTCTGCTGTGGCATGTCTGAGAAACGTCCTTGTGGCAGATATTTTCCTTTATGGTGTTATTGTTAGCTGCAGGTACATCGATCAGGTTCTGGAGTTTCTCTGAGGTTTCCTCTTAATGCACGGCTGTAATTGTGCCAGTGATGCAGTTTCCCCTGCACTCGGCTGTTCTGATACGCTGGCACTTCTGTAAAATCTCTTTGAAGTCCAGGCTGTGAACATGTTTATTTGTCGTAGGGTTCTTGTCGAAGGTGGGGGTGTTTCTGCCCTCAGCGGTGTCACCTCCATATGTTCGCAGCAGCAGGACTGCAGGTTGGCTGGCTGGTTTTTACTGTACATGCATGGCTCTTTGCTCCCCTCCAGGTGACAGTGGGACACCATTTGCTGCCCAGTTTGAGGTCAGAAAGGTTGCACTATCTGCTGTGACCTGAGTTCATTTACACGCACAGTTCACAAGCTTACAAGTGTACGCCGTTTGCTCACAGGTCTGTTTGCCACAGATTTTCTTGGGGATGATGCAACTCGCTGAAATTGAGTCATCTACAATAAAAGCACCTGCTTCCTCACAGGCTCCACCTTTCAGGGAAAATCTCTTCAGCGCTGTATGAAATCCATTCAACACGACTCCGACACTACGCCTATTCTTAAGAGAGGTTAATTTGTCATCCATGAGCCCGTTTCAAAATGCAGTTTTCACAGCCAAAGAGGTCTTCCCGTCTTTGCAGCAGCAAGCCTGAACATGTGACCAAGTCTGTACCTAAAGTATGGTTTGTTGCTGTGTTGACAGGAAGTGATGTTTATGGGCAATGGAGAGCAGTACATCTGGAAGCCTCCAGAGGATGATGACATGCTGATGCTCCAGAATAAAGCTCTGGGTCCGCTGGGAGCTCATATAGTGGAGAATATACAACCGTCTGCTGCAGTGGTGAGTGACGACGACTCGTAATGCGATTGAAAATGTTTGTCATGCTCTGCATCTACTGTTCCCCATATAAAGAACTTAAATCAGAGTTTATTTGCAGTCAGCCAATATAGAAAAGCATTCATTCCCTTTGACTTTTTCCAGATTTTGTGCCCAACACAAATGGCCAAGTCAAAGTAATGCATAATTTTGAAGTGGAAGGAAATGGATACAGGACTATCAATCATTTTTACAGATAAACGCTGAGTATATGGGAGCATTTCATGTTTTGCCACCGTGCCCCACAACTGCTTAAAGATAAGAAAAGATCAGGGTGCAGTGAAAGGAGAAAATGAGAACAACAGCTTAAGAGGAAATTATGGATAAAAGAGGAAAGGTCACGCCACCAGTTTGTTTTAATCTACAAAATTCTTCCAAACACAACAAAAAAAACCTCATCAATAATTGTCGAAATTGATTGAAATGGCTGAAAAATGTATCACAATATAAGCATTTCATATCGCTCAGCCCTAGTTTAGCTCCATCAAACTTCACTTCAAGTCTGACCACTATCCCGCAGCATGATGCTGCCAGCATAGGCTTTCGTCTTGGCACTGGTTGTTCAGTAATGTTCTTTAACAAACCTTTTAGGGCTTCACAGAACATCGGTATGTCTACTGAGAGTGTCCTCTAGTAATTTGGTGACTTCAGAAGGCAAATGATTATATTTGGGTATTTGGGAGGATTTTGCTGAACACTTGATTGATGTTTTTATGATGTGAAGCACTTTGAACTGCCTTACTGCTGAAATGGGCTATACAAATAAACTTGACTATTAAAATAACAGCGAGAAAAGTAAAATAGCTAACCAAACCCCACGTAGATATGTTGTATATACTGTATGAAAAGTTTTAATCCATTTTCCTTCCATTTTCCACGATGTGCTACTTTATGCAGGACAATTTTGAGGGATAAGAGGTTCTTTTCTGCAAAGCTCTGTAAGTGTTGGACAAACTCTTTAATAAAGTTAAAACAATTTTTATTTGAATAAAGTTTTAAAAATCTCGTTAAATAGGTAAATACATTGTTACACAGTTTTGAGGTTGTCTGAAACAAATAGACACATTTTTGAGTTATCTTTTTTCCTCATGGGCCAAAATCATTAAGTCAAAAGCGTTCGTAATGGAATGTAATATGTATGTACATTTATTTTTTTATTACTCCCTCCCCACACACACAAAAATTTTGTGAATTTCTTTGTAATTTTACAACAATAAACTGCACTTACAACATTTAAGCTAGACAAATAGTTTTGATGGAAAGGAATCTGTAAATCATTGAAGATCGCAAACATCAAAAGGGTTTTGTAGGCTTCCCTTAATAAAATAAACATACAGCTTAGAATCATTTTTGGGGGCGGGGGGGGGAGTTGAATGTTTTTTATTTTCTCGTCTGTTGTCTGAGATGAGAACAGGATTTGAATCATTCTTTCTTCAACAGCAACTTAAATAAATGAAGTCAATACAGATTTGGGTAAATGTTGCTGGATATTCGTGTGTTTACAACACATGTAAAAAGAAAGCAAAAAACATGGATATTAAAACATGAATTTGTTGTACCTAACATTTTCCATTTTAAGATTTAACTTAAAAAAAAAAAAAAAAAATCTCCATTTGATATGTATGATTCTTGAATCGTGTTCAGTCGCACAAAATCAGTTCAGAGGCCACAAATGGCCCCCGGGCCATACTTTGGACACCGCTGGTCTATAGAAAAGTAAACAACTCTGTCCAAAATATCTGACTTTCTTCCTTACAATCAAAAGGATCAGGTTTTTAATCAACTGCTTTTGTATATTTCATTGTCTTAAAAAAAAGTGTAATCTTCAATGAAGACTATGCACTTTGTCAACAAATATGTGTTTTACTAATCGTACTAAAACAGTTTTATTTTAGCTTCAGCCCTTTGGGACTTTACTGAAATAAATCAGGTTTATTTTTAACTGTTTCGGGGGTGCTGATGGAAACACAGACGGTGTCAAATTGTTAGTGTCCCTGAAACTTTTAAAAGGGTCAAAATAAATTTCATTTTTCTGTGGTTTTGGGGGTATAATATGATCTGTTGTGCTCTGATGAGGCCGTGTGAACGTCAAGAGTTGGTATCAAAAGCTCTGCTCAGAGGCGGACAGCTTTGTTTCTTTGCTCTAAAACAGACCAATCAGAGAACAGTTTATCTTTCTACGTAATTCATGTTCTTCAATCAGAGCACACCATCAAGCAAACATCCCCCCTTCTTCTCCTCCCTCCAGCTGATACACCGTCTAATTTAAGGGCTAAGTCGCGCTAGCATGTCTGGCTACTCCACTTGAGAAGATGATGGCTACTAGAAAGCGGAGCCGTTATGTCAGAGGAGCTCAAAAATGGCTGGAAGTTTCCACTTTCCTCCTGAAAGATGAGAGAATCAGAGAAAAGTGGCTGAAGTTCATTTATGGGGAAGTACCACGAAGTTATAACCCCAGTTTGAGACGATGTTCAGAGCATTTCACTGAAGAGTTTCCCAAATACTGACATAAGCAGCAAAATCAACTACATGAAATAGTTTATACAGTGATGTCACCACCCCTTTAAAATAAAGCTGAAAACTGGTCAATGAGCTCCAGGCTTTTCTGCCTTTTCTTGTTCGAAGGTTTTTTTGTTTGCTACAGATGTTCACTTTTGAAGTGAAGACTCCTCTTTTCTTTTGGTTGTGATTACTTTTAATGGAGGTCATATTTGTGCAATGTTGCTGCCACAGAGTATTTTATTTTCTTTCAGCTCCCTGAAGGTCTTTTTCACTTCATTGCTCAATGGATGGATCGAAAAACATTTGTACTGTTGTGCAGAAAAACATATTTAATGTTCTATATATACACATAACACTTCGCTTTGTGACCTTCATTTGAAAGAACTCGAAGCATCCAGCAGGAAGAATTTCATCAAGCGATGACTTTCCCAGGTCTTCTTGCAGGCTGACGTTTTAATTTGCCTTTAAATTGATCCAGGGAGCGTCCGTCTGCATCGTTCCTGCTAACTGTCGCACCTTCTCATAGTTTTGTGTCGTATGTTTTCACAGTACAGGGATGTCGATTTGAGGAAGTCATCCCTGTACTTTGGTACTTGATGAGTCAGATGATGTAAGAAGAGTGGAAACATTGATGGTTCTCACCAGAAGGGCATCATCACTTAAAATGGTGCAAATTACCTGAGATTCTGGGGAGGGATAAAACACAGAGCAATCCCTCAGAAAGCACGAAACCAAGTCTCCATATTAATAAAAAACCAAGGGACTGCTACAGACCACTCAGGGGTGCCAACTCCTCATTGACTACACATGCATTAAAGCAATAGAAAACTGGTTCAGGGCAGAAATGACAGAGAAGTTATATTATATTATCTGGTGCTTGTGCAATCTTTTTTTATAATGCCCCCCTGGGCAACTGCCCATATGGGCAAAAACTGCCACCTAGTAGAAATATGAGCCATCTTGCCTTTTTTAAAATTATTTTTACAGTAACTGTTGTTGTTGCGCATAAGCCAACCCCTCCTCCTCCTTGCCCAACCTATGAGATTGACCTATGACCAGCTCTCCATCTAACGGGTCCGGAAGATCTTAGAACTTATTGAGTATTACCCTTCATTAAGATTTCCAAGATAATCTGTTTAAGATGGTGACGAGGAAAATACGTCTAGCCTCTCACTACCTCCAGATCCAGATGCCACACCCCTTTTCAGTTCACAAAGCGACCCACCGAGTAGCCTAACGGCAGCTCAACCTCATAAACCACACCTGTTAACGGTAGCTTTTCCTCTAATAACAACGTGCACTTGTCACAGACTAGATAATTTTTAGTAACTCGGACTGAGTTCCAGGGGTGTTGTTATTATTTCACCAAGGTAACCATTAAAAACCTCCCAACATTACTAGAACCATGTACCATAGTATATTTTACACTCATCACAGAACTTCAATGACTCAATCAATTTGAATGTCCACAACTTTTCTAGAATTTTCTATGCTTCTTTATTTTAGTATGCTTTGACAGGGTTAGGCATCAGCAGGAAATCAAACATAATCATCATAAACACTCATATATAAATCAATCTAACTATTCTTCCCTAACACTGACACCTTAAATCTAAAAGGGAGAGGCTTTTGGGGGGAGCAACTCCAGTTCATACCCCGGATGGAACAGTCCTCATGACGGCTGACTCCTTGAAGAAGTCCTTGGGTAGAGGGTGCCTTGGTTAGACGATGTCCTCCTCTCAATGGGTGCATGAAGATCCGATGTTGTAGATCAGCGGCAGGCAGTCCTCCATCTCATGCTGCACACAGTCCATCGACCAAGTCTGCCAGAGGTTGCTGGGGTGTCTTTTAGCAAAAGTCCAGGAACAGCAGCCCGATCTGGAACCATGGCTGAGGGTGTTGGCTTTTCCCCTGGTCCAGCGGTGCAGAATCCTCCGTCGCTCCGTGGCTCCTGGGTGCGGTCCTCTTGGTTCCTCTTTCTGCGCTCCAAGTTGACTCGACTCTGTCCGCGGAGAATAAGCGAGCTCTTCCTCTTTTTCATGGGCTTTTATACTTTTCCACCCCATTGTTGTGTATGGCAAGGTGCTACGTGACTTGCCGCATGATTTCTTGGGTGCCTTACTGCATGATTTTTTGCACAACTTTAGGCGTTCACCCTCAACGGTCGGCCAGAGTTACTTCCCCAATTTGATCCTAAAGCTCTCTCCTGTTCCTTTTTTCTTATGCCGTTGACCTGAACTGTGATTAACCTCATCTTTAACTGATCACATTCATTGTCACCCTCATAATATTCTCAATATGATTTACAATCATTTAAGATATCAATAAATGCTTAAAATCAACATCAAATCATTATTCAATCATCACAATACTGGTTACATACACTGTATTTCAATTGTTGTTATTTTTAATCATTATTGTTACACTCATGAAAAAAGGGGAAACATTTCAAATGTGCAGATTCTGTGTTCATTTATTTATTCAGTCCCTTTTACTTCTGTGGAAAAGAACTATTTGTTATTCATTTATTCAATTTATTATAAGATTGCATGAAACTGGAATGATCTCACCATAATTCTCCAGTTCATTCAACACTGTGAATGAGCCGTATGTCATACGAGCTGTATGAGCTAAATGTGAAGGAAAATAAACTCTGAGCCCATCATCCCTGCTATAGAACATGGTGGTGGCAAACTTATCAGAGCTGATGTGAAGACAGATGGAGATTATCAGCCCAGTCCTGGAAGAAAACCAGCAAGAGGCTGCAAGACTTGAGACTGTGGCAGAGGTTCACCTTCCAGCAGGATAACCGTTGAAAACATACAGCCAGAGCGACAATGGAAGGGTTAAAAAAAGTGTGGCCCGGGGGCCATTTGCGGCCCTTGGAATGATTCTGTGCGGCCCTTGTCCACAATTCAAGAATAGCACAGATTTATTTCACCAGACTGTCGATGGTGATACATTTATAACAAACTTATTGAAAACAAAATAATGCAGACAAATTAAAAATAATCCTAAGAACACAAACTGTTCATCTCTTAATAACAATCCTTGAACATCTTTTTAAAGTCTCTGAATAAAATCTAAACATTTTGCTGTCTAATTTCAGGTGGCTGAGATGTACTCCAAAGTGTGCAAACCTGGAAAGAAGAAGAGAGCGATGCCAGGGTCTCCCCCAGCGAACCTTGGCTTCCGGACCTTAGGTCGAGGCGACCGGGATCGAGACGGTGGATTCAGCGTGGTGGTCAAACCCCAGACATGGGCCCCTCAAGAGGGCAAAGCAGTCGGAGGATCCCTGGATGACCACTGCTACGAGTCCATCGGCACGGAAGAGTGCGACCCAGCGTACGATAACATGGAGGGTGGAGGCGCCTGGAAACGGGAGAGACCTCCGAACACATGTGCCACGCTGCGGCCGAGGAGGAAGAAAGCCCAGCAGCCCCTGCAGCAGCAGCATCCTCCTCCTCCGCCGCCCACGCAGCAGACCCCCAAGTTACAACACCTTCCTGCCAAAGCCCTGCTGCTGCCGGGGGAGAACCTGTACGAGAGCATCGGCGACCTGAAGCAGGGCTCCGCCACCTCCAGCACCACCACCATCTTCACCTTCAACGACGGCATGGAGATGTACGTTACCGGGCTCTGAGGCAGCGGCTGCACTGTGACCCCCCCCCCCATCACCTTTCTGAGCTAACACCATGAGGAGCGACTGCTGGGTCCCATCATGCTCACCCACACATACTGTTTACATTCAAGTCATAACATCAGGCCTTTCACAGGCCCCAGAGGCCTTGGGTGGTAATGTCGATCTGTTATGACCTGGGCTGAATACAAAGTCCTGTCTGCAAACCTTAAAGGAATCCAAAGGTAGTGAATAATAAATGAGCACAAGACCTTTGCAGAGTGATCTGTAGGTAAACAGTAGCACTTCAGTTTTACTGATACATCTGTGCAAAGCACAATAAAGTTAGAAGCCTAAATTCTTCCTCGATTCTAGCAGGTAAAAATAGTCCTATATTCGGTCCAAGCTGGACCTCTAATTGGGGAAATGTTTTAGTAGCACTTAGTCTGTGGTGAACAGGCCTTCCCTGTATATTTGACCAGATGTGATTCAGGATAGAATTCAAATGAGATATTAATCAAAACACTTGAAAGCTCAGGGACCAAGAAGAAAAACAAATGATAAAGAGTATTATAATAAAAAAATTGCACACATTTTGCATTCCTTCTAAAAGCTTCGACAAATTGAGACCATTTTCACCTTATAAAAAAGAAAAAGCCAATCTGATTCTTCCCTCCATGAAGTTTCACTTGAGATGGACTGAACACTGTCTCCACTGCTGTCTGTATATGAAGTGTTTTACTTTGTTGATCCTGTTCCTGCACTTTGCCTGCTACAAGTTGCATGCCTAACAAAAAAAAAAAAAAAAAAAAAAAAAAAAAAAAAAAAAAAAGCAAAAACAAAACAAAACAAAAACAAACAAACAAACAAAAAAAAAAAACAACAAAAAAACAAGCACTGTCATGTGGTTTCTCTATATGAATGTTTTTATTTTCTTTTGTAGTTGGTTGTTTACCTTTTTTTCTGTTTTTACTGTGTTGCTTTATTTCTCTGTGGAGCTCTAAGTCTGGTTTGATGAAGGATGTGTTTGGCTTGGTGGGGATCTGTGCAGCCGAGTGTTTAGATGCTCTGCTGCGGCTGCGACACACGCAGGTCCAAATAAATCTAGGAGAACAGTCCGCCCTCCCCCCCCCCACTTCATCACGCTCCTGTCTGCTCAGTCACATATGTGGATCATCCCTGCCTTGTGGTCATATGAATCCGCTTGGGTTTTCATCCAAATGCAGCGTGGAGAGCTACAATAAGAACTGACTTGTGTTAGCAAATGTCATGTCTCACTCCATCACTCCATTGACGAACACTCTCTCTGTTATCAGTGTTAAAATATATCGCAAAAAAAAGAAATAAAGACGTAAACCGAAAGAGCATCAACCGTCCCATTGGCCCCGAGAATAAAACCATAAATTTACATCCAAAACCTGAACAATAACAGCAACTTCACTCAACCAAATATCCCCCAACAAACAATGTGATTATACTGTATGTTGACGCAACGTGTATGTACATGACAAAAAGAGAAAGAATAATAAATATATCATCAGTGTCAAGAAATCTATCTTTTTCTATTATGTTTAGTTGTGTTTTTTGGAATGACTTATATTGTGACACAAAACTGCAAAACAGCTGCAATGTAAAAAATACTCCGTGTTACTCTCTGTTTGTTGTTTTATCGAAGCCATGAAGCTACGGTGTGTTCTTGGAAAAAGCCCTGCTAAGTTTTAAATGTGGCAGCTAATGTTGTGTGTTTGCTATTCAGACTACAGGGTCTTGTATTCGAAAAAGCGTGTAATTAAGTGCTAAAGTGCAAAAGATTGTAATGTTTTATATCAAGATTACTATTCATGAAATGTCAAGTCAAGTTTATACTTTTGTAATAAAGTGGCACTTTAAAAAAAAAGAAGTTTTATCTCATAGTCTCGCTTATTAAAAAGTGGAGGAAAAAAGGCAAAAAGCTTTTCTGATCCTAAAAGCTGCCAGAAGATTTCTATCTGTGGACTTTTAAAAGAAGGAAAACTATTTGCATACCTTTTTATTTCTATTTCTAGCATCGTTTTAGATCTAAAGCTGCTTTTCTTCTACACAACTTTAAAAGGATAGATCAGGAGTTTTGAAGTGAGGTTCTGCTAAAAGGTTGTAAGCAGTTAAGCTCTTACCTGCAGTCGGCAACTCTCTTGGTGTCTTCATTTATGCTGCATTTGATTTGTGATTGAAAGTCGGATCTTAGAATAAGATCACAACTGAGTTGGGTTTGTCTTATTTGGATGTGGGATTGGTAATTGCTTTGGTGCTAATAATTATTAGCAAAATAAGCAGATAAGGATTTTTTTTCTTCATTTTATGCACAAATACAAAAGGCCAGAAATAGAAGTTGCATGAAGTGTTATTAAATGTTATATACCTGGAACTTCAATTCAATTCAAAACTAACTTAATCCCAGAGGGAATTAAATGTTGTAATTTATACAATTTTCTTCAAAGAGGAGTTGTAGATGCTGATGGCTGTGGGCAGGAAGGATCTCCTGTAGCCAGAGCCGGTCCTAGCCACTTTGGTGCCCTAGGTGAGATTTTGTGTGCCCCCTGTGTCCCCCAGTCATTCCACCAATTTATGTACGCATACGCGCAACACTTTCATTTTTTTTTTTTTTTTTTTTTTTTTTTTTTTTTTTTTTTTTTTTAGAAAAAAAAATATTCACCAAAACACAAGTTATCCGTAAACCAAAAATATTCAAGATATTCTTACCTGATCGATTAGAGGATGTGGCCTGTCAGCAGGGTCTATTGGTGCACTCCTTATTCCATGCATGGATGAGCTCCTGCGAGGAAGAGGCAACAGGAGCAGCACTTGATGCAGCAGCTAGACCACTCAGATGTTGTGAGGTGGAGGCAACCGGAAGAGTGCTTTGTGGCGTTGCAGAAGGCCCAGGGGTGGGATTTCAATATGTCAATAATGCATCTGAAGAGAAAAAGAGGAGCATGATTCCAGACATAAAAGTAAAAACATAAGAAATGTGTAGTGTTCACTATACTGTACATGTAAAATACTCAATGAATTTTCTGAGATCCAGTTTAAATCAGATTGAAATGATCACAGTGAATATGTATAATTCAATGAAGCAATGAACTTCAATAGTATATGGGAATGCTATAGTGATGCTAAGTTGACAATAATATGTACCGTTTTGTAATGAGCTAGCACAGTTGGCTTGTTTTTGCTAGTTTACAGTTTTTCTTCATTGGTTTGACCGGCTTAAAGAAACTGGGATCCTCTCAGCTTTCATCATCACTATCTCAGCAGAGCAGAAGACACCTCTTGCAAATATATGAACCATTTCTCATTGGCTTGACACATCTTCCTCACCCTTTAGCAAAACAGTTAAACATGTTGTTCAAGCAGTCCAAACGCTATTGTTTTAACCATGGTAACTAAACAGAAATCATTTTATTTTCTTTATTTCTTATTCTCTGATAGATTTTTAGTTCACATTTACAATATTTTATTTACAGTATTTCAGTTTTCAGCCACAGTTTAAAAAAAAAAAAAAAAAAAAAAAAAAAAAAAAAAAAAAAAAGTAATAGAATCAATAAAATTTGCATCAAGGCATTTCTGATTCTGGATCCAATTTTTGTGAGAAGGAAAATTTGAAACAGCCCAGAAAAATAACAAATGGAACTGGCATGAAAGTGATGTAATAGGCTAAAATGACAAGCAATGGTGCACTGAGTGCTGTATTTTGCTGTCCATTATTTACAAGTTGTGCTGTTTGAAGGTAATATTTGCTTTTGTTTGTTAAATATTTTGCCACAGTCGCAGCCGAAAGCAAAATGTGTCACTTTAACCATGAGTGCTGCTGTTTAGGCCTGCGTGTTAGCTGTCGTGTGGCATTTGAGTGGGCAGCTGAATAAATGCAATCAAGAAAAACGAGACAGCCTATATATATATATATATATATATATATATATATATATATATATATATATATATATATATATATATATATATATATATTGATGACCTCCATGTTTGGCTGGGTAGCTAACCTTGCTGCTACACTGCTAAATAACTAAAGCAAGGTAATTTCACCACATTACTTTTACTGTACCTCTGTTTCTCTCACGTTTGTCCTCTTCTTCTTTTCTCTTCCTTGGGCACCAGATAATTTAGGATGTTTTGACACGATGCTTTATGAAGTTACTTGCATTAAGTCTCACCCCACTCAGAGCGCGACTCAATGAGCAGTGAGGGAAGGGGGGCGCGGGTTGCAGGAACAGTCCAACCAGCAGAGGAGTGGGGAGCTAAGCAAAGTATTATTTTTAGATGTAGTATTTACTATTTTTTTTTTTTTTTGCTATGCAGCTAAATTATTGCGGTTTCATTTTAGGAAATTATATTACTACCAACTAGTTTAAAAAAAAAATAGTGAAAGTTTTTTTTTTTTTTTTTTTTTTACTTGCCCCTTTTTATGGCGCCCCCCTAGACTCCTGGCGCCCTTAGCATTTTCCTATATGGCTTAAGCCACCGGCCACCCATGACTCTGAGAACAGTGTCAGAGAAATTTAAACTTGTTGAATCCCTCTTTTTTTGTATGTGGATGTTTTGTGGCCGAAGGACCTGGCCTGCTCACTCTCACAATCCACCATGAATGACCAAGTGTCAGAAGGTGCTTTAAGGAAAATTCAGCAGTTTTCTGAAAAAACTTCAGCAGAATTGAACCTTGCAATATGACAACTACCTAAAACATACCAGTTAAACCCACCAAGAAATGGTTGGGAATTAAGAAACTGAAAGTCCTCTGTCTCAAACTGAGGAGCTGAAGTATCTCGGTGTCTTGTTCACAAGTGATGGTAAGATAGAACCAGAGATGAACAGATGGATTGTGGGTTTGTCTGTCACGATGTGAGGTCTTCTCCGGTCTGCTGTGATGAAAAAAGAGGCCTCACCTGACCCTCACCTATGGAAAATGAAGGAAAAAAAACGAGATCCCAAATATAAGTGGCTGAAATGAGCTTCAGCCGGAGGGTGGCTGGACTAAGCTTTAAAGATAGGGTAGAGAAGCTCAACGTAGTGTCACTGCTTCTCTGCATCGAAAGGACTCAGCTGAAGAGGTTGGGGCATCTGACCAGACTGCCCTTCCTTTGGAGGTTTTTCAGGCATGTCCCAATGGGAGGAGACCCCTGGGAACACCCAGAACTAGTTGGAGGAATTAAATATCCTGTCTGATCGTTGATTGCCTCAGGATCCAGCAACACTTGAAGTGGTAAGAAAACAACTTTATTGGTAGACCAACGCGTTTCAGCTTGTGGCCTTCATCAGGGTCAGTCATTCATGTTTGAATATCTACCACTAAAGTTGCTTCTTTGCACTTCAAGTATTGCTGCAGTCTTCACCTTAGCAGATCTTTGATCCTCTCCATGCACCTTGGGAATGGGTGACATTATGCCAGAAACATTTTGGATTTCAGTGCCTTGGTATCCCCCAAATGAGCTGAAGGATGTCACTGGGCAGAGGGACGTATGGGGTTCCCTCCTGGGCATGTTGCCCCGCCACCCTGATCTCAGATAAGTGGAAGACGATGGATGAAGACCTGGGTTGACTTAAAGCCAAGATCTTGATCTTATAAAAACTAGCTATGAGAACCCACTCAAATGTCTCACAGCTGAAAGTGAGGAGTGGGTAGATAGGTACAAGAGACTTCCCACTGAAGGTATTTCAACCAAAGGGGTTGCAACTAGATATTAGGGAGTGGGGTGCTCTAACTTTTTCATCAACTAGAAAACACTTATATCCTTTGTTTAATAGTAAAACAATTTTATTTTTAGTTGTTTAAGTTCAATTAAACTACTTTCTTTTCCAGAAATTAAAAAAAATTAAGACACTGATATGAGAACATTTCTTAATCAAGAACTGAATATCTC
Organism: Anableps anableps; assembly: GCA_014839685.1. Lineage (NCBI taxonomy): Eukaryota > Metazoa > Chordata > Actinopteri > Cyprinodontiformes > Anablepidae > Anableps > Anableps anableps. The sequence continues at coordinate 31,604,123 of CM026071.1, read as the reverse complement.
ATCAAGCTGGCCCAGTTTTTCTTTTTCTTTTTTTTTTTTTTTTTTTTTTTTTTTTTTTTACATGACTTTATAACTTTTCAACAGAACCTCACTTCAACAGTCTTAATCTCTCAATCTTAGCAAACATTTCACAAAAATCTGTTTGAGCAGAGCTCCCGTGTGTGTGTTTATATATGTATGAAAGTGCACATGTGTTGGAGTAGTGGGGTCTGCGTCTGTGTTGCCGTGGATGGAGGAGGGGGGGGGGGGAGAGGAAGGAAAAAAAAAAAAAAAAAAAAAGGTCACCCCTTAAAACAAAAAGCTTGCAGTCAACATCGTAACCGTCTGCTGAATTTCCATTGGCTGGCCTGTCTCCATGGTAACAGGTTAACCTTGAGGCAGTAGTCACATGGGCGAGCAAGTCTTCTGCTGTCTTGGAGGATACAGAGTACGTCGTGTGACATCCCCTATCACAGTGCCAGCCAGTCATGCTGGGTTGGAGATAAAAAAACAAAACAAAACAAAAAAAACTAAACAAAACAAAATAAAACAAAACACACGGGGAGCCGCTCATACTGTAGGTGTGAAGATGACACAACATTCACAGCTCGTGTGATGTGCAATAATCTCCCTGCGAGCAGCGTGAATGTCTGAATGGATGCATGAATGAGGAGCTGAGACTTCACGAGAGTGAGGGACGGGGGGCATCACCAGGGTGGGTTTTATGGCACTGATCACGAGGCGTGAACACAACAGAGTGGAACAAACAGGGATGGTCATAAAAGCTCCAAGACAACCTTAATGTCATTATATTCAAGCTTTTTTACAGTCAGTGAAGCACAAACACAGAATTCAGCACCTATAAAATAAAACAACAAATCATGTAAGTAAAGCTACACGAGTAAGTAATTTACCAAATGTTTATTTGTAATTCAGGTGAGTAAGTGAGCTTCTGTTTCTGTACAGAGCATTAGTGGAAGGAACGGGGAGAGCAGGAGATCTCGCCCTGGAAGCAAGGATTAACGTGAGCGACACTGACCCCTGCAGGCCTGACAGTGTAATACAGCAAGGAAGAGCTGAGCGGCCTGCGTGTGAACCCTGAGAGTCTGAGGAGCGCTTAAAATATTCAGCTGCCAGCCTGTGACCGTCCGTGACCTCAGATGGGTGCTTCTGAATTCAAGCAGTGGTTTCAACTGATGCGTGTGTGCAGAGAAAACTGAATTCAGACTCGGCCCCTTCTCTGAAGAATAAAAGATCAAATGTAAAACATCAGAGGCCATAAATGGTAATAATTGGATCTTAAGTTACAATTTATTTATTGTAATATAAATTAGGGCTGCAAAGATATTAAGAAAACAATAAATTGCAATACTATTGTTGAATATTGTAATTAACTCACATTTTTCTAATTCTTCTTTCTTTTCCATCATCTTTATGTCTCCAAAACACACAGTTTTGGCATCTTGTCATGACATTTTTTTAAATCAAGAGTGGGAATCAGGGGCATTGCAACCGGCCACATATATTATTTGCATACAAGGCATGAATGCACGGTTCCTGAAACATATTAACCTAACAACTATTGCATCCAAGCAATCCAATGCTAGTGTGATACTGTACACTTCTTGCAAAGACAGTTTTGATATGAATCTCTCCTGTAAATTAAATAACTCAACGTATGAGTTTCTGAGGCAAGTTGCTTCAGCTCTTCATTATTTTTAATTTTCTTAAACTTGACAAACTTTGTCCTGTTTAAGATCACGTCTTAAAACTGTGGAGAAGACATGCAGGTTTCTGTCTTGGTTGCATCCAGAACCATCTGGCCTCACAGCAAGAAGGTTCTGGGTTTAAATCCTGGCTGGACTTCCCCTGTGAGGCAGTTGCATGTTCTTATTCCACCAAATAAATGCAGAATTATAGGAATCCAATCCAATCCAACTTTATTTATAAAGCATTTTAAATTACCACTCGAAACGCAGATCAGACACCAAATCAGATACCAACTTCAGCATCATCTGTGGTGTATAGCAGTATTTTCGTTGCCGTTAATATTTGCGACATTTCTTCAAAGTTAAACTGTTGTGCAAAAGATCCACACTTCTGCAGCACAGTACCGAGGAGGGGCTACAGGTGTCAGCAGACGACGTTTGTCTAATCTACCCTGAACCCCAAGTGAAAACCCGACTGATCCTGAGAAAGGTTTAGGGTGAAACCATTCGAAACGCTGCTAAAATGTCATTTAATTTGTTGTAAAACTGGAAAGTAGGTAAAAGAGAAAGCTACATTACTACAGCAGACAGAGTAACTTGGTAAAGATTGTCTTTTGAGTTAATCTGTTTCTTTTTATACCGTAAGTTTTAGGTGATAAAGATTTTTTGCATAGCTTTTAAATGTGGAAAAATTATTTTTCGAAATATTGTGTGTTACAGGCAGGTGCAGTATTTCTTGGAAAGAAAGACCTTTATCTGTATAACATGCTAAACTAAAAAGAAGAAGAAAATTACAGTGACTTACTGTTTTCCGCTGTTGACATTATGTGTTTGTTTATATTAAACCTAAAAAACAAGATCAGATAAATCTGTGAATTTCAGACGTGGTTGATTTAAAAACAGACAATTCAACCACATCTTGGATAAGATTGTTAAATAAATTAAATTAGTGCAATGTTGAACCTTCAAGGTGATGGCACTGTTTCTCCTCTATCACCAATCTTTATATAAATATTCAGGACATTTGTAGCTATTTTATAGTACAAAACATTATCTATACTGTATAAAATGAATATAAGAATATATTTGCTGTCTATGCCTTAACCAGAGTTTGCAAGTCGTTTGTGTTTCAATGCTGTTTGAGTCACAATGACAGCTGCTCCTGGTCCTCGTTATCACTCCAACTGACTGACCCGTCAGTCCCAAAGTACCGGTCCCCAAAGTCTCCTGAAAACACACAACAGTGGAAACAGCAGGGCAGAGATACCGCCAATGTCAATAAGGAGAAACACTAAACAGAAATCAAGATATAAGGAAAGGCAATGTCAAAAGGCAATGAAGCTAAATACATTCAAAATCTAAGCAATTGTTACAATTTTTTCACTGTATGACAAAAATGTAAAACATATAATCACTTTAACTTAAAATCAGAAAACCAATCATTATTTCTACTGCTACTATTTTCTAGGACACTAACCCTATTTACTCTTTATTTAGAAAGTATAACAAGCTGATATTAGCTGATCATTTAGTCGATCTATCGCCTCGACAACAGCCTTCAGTCGGCTGCTTATGTCAGTCGTATCTTTGCAATATGTGGTTTTAAAACAGTGTTACTTTAATCAGAGCAACAGGTGGAGCTTCTTTTATTTTCCCCACCATGACCATCTGTGCTTTTTGCAACAGTGAATATTTCGAAACCCTCAATTTTCTCGTTTTTCTCATAAGTAAATGAAAACTTGTGTGGAGGGGTACAGCACTACTCTTTGCTCTGAGAAAAGTCTGGTCACTTTGGCACTTTCTCATTGAGATTACTTTAAACTGTAGGAACGTTCTGATGCAACTTTTTAAGGGTTGCTTAAAATACCACTGACTCAAACATAATATTTAAGAAAAAATAAACTAAGTAAATGACATTCAGTTTTTTTGGACAAATTCCTATTTTTTTCTTTTTTTGTACGTCCAAGGGCTCCAGTTGGGATTTCCTGCTAAAGGGGAGTTTTCCTTACCACTGTCGCTACATACGTGTTTGTGTATTTATGATTGTAGAGATGCTATCCTATATATATATATATATATATATATATATATATATATATATATATATATATATATATATATGCGCTTTACATAAAAGAGTATCACAGTATATAAGACTAAATAGATTACGCTTTAAATAAAGGCATACATTTTTATTGTGTATGAGAAATCTAAAATATTTCCTTATCTTAAAGTAAAGACTGTTTCTTTCTTTAAAAGTGATGGAAAATGGAATGTGTTATTTTAATGCTTCATCTGTAAAATTAATTTTTCTTAATGTAATCTGTCTTTTATATGTAAACTGACCCCAGGAAGAATAGCTCATGCAGCTGATGCTAATGGGGGTCTCAATAAACATAAACATGCACGGTCAGTGTGCGGGATTGCTGCAAAGTTAACGTCTCAATGCAAGTGACTGTCCATCATCTCTATATGTTCATCCAGGAGTGAATGCTGCAAGTCAGTAATTTGATGCAATCTGCTGGGTTTCTTTAGAAAACCTTTGTCAACCAACTTGGATAATAAACTAAACTTGAGTGCATTGCTTGATAACTAGGATCAAATAGAAATGTATGTAATTCACTTTGAATTCATCTGTATGATTGGACTGATTTTTTGTTGTGGTTTGCAAAGTGCCTTGTTGTTAATTGGTGTTAAATAAGTAAACTAAGTTGAGTTGTATTTCCAGATTTTAGGAATATTTTGTCTGTTCTTAGAGGCAAAGATCAAAGTTCAGTCGACAGAGAGCAACGGTTTCGTCTTAACCTGCTTACACCTTTAATCCAACAACTACTGGATCCTTTTTCTGGTTATCTAACCTTTATTATACGATCGGTTTCCTGTCGTTGTAACCGAGGGATGACAGCTGCTTAAACTGTTCTGCATAAACTATGATTTCAGTGTAATCTGCACAAAGTTCTGGATTTAAGCTATTCTTGGTTGTTAAATCTGACTGAAAACATTGGTCAACCATAAGCTCGTGGGTTTTGAACACAACTTCAGGTTTTCAGAAAATCTACATTAAGAATATTAGGAAAGTTAGATGTAAAGTGAGAAGTTGCCATGGATCTGTAATAGTGAGTGTTTCTGCACCTGAATAACTCACCCTCTGCTGGCCAATAGTAGGAGTTCAGGATTTAAAGAATACAGGACTGCCTACATTTAAATGCAGATCACTTTAACTTTGAACTTACACCCAGAGGTGTGTAGGAACTAGTTACATTTACTCAGTTACATTTTCCTGAGGAACATTTTGAGCAGAATCTACTTCTTCTTTTAACCTTTTGAAAACATTTTAGTTCTAGGAACAGTTTTACTGCACCACACATTTTTCTTCTGCTTGAGTAAAAGTATATTGAAGTAATGCTACACTTACTTGAGTAAAATCTTTTGCTACTCTACCGACCCCCTGCAAACAATATCAGACTGATGTTGTCATTGTTCTAATACTGGGTGGGATTCAGACAAGCTGCCAGTCTAATAGTTTCTGTGAGCTTAAAGGCAAATTAGACTGAAATTTAACAGACATCTAAACTACATAAACTAATAACAGTTAACCAATTTAAATTTAACGTTAGCTGTTCTTAATCTAAGATAAGTTTATACCCCCAGCTATATGTTGGTTTTTTTCTTATTGCTTTGTAAAAAGTACCATATTCATATTGTGCATGCTGTAATCTGGAAAAACAAAAATTATGGCAGCATTCAGGGTATACAGTCTTTCTACTCTGGTTCTTACCAGCAAGTCTTACATTGCTCCATATAATCAGTCCGTGTTCTACTAAAGAGGCTTTAACTGCACAGCAATAACGTAGCTTTCAGAACATCACTCGAAGGACATCATCATGTCAGGCCTCTCAAACTCCATAAATCCATCTACAGTTAGTTTTTTCACAACATCTTTGGAATTAAAAGTCACTTCAGGGTACTAATGTTAGACATGCGGTGGAGTGAAGGGAAGATGAACGACTGCTGCTGCTCTCCTTCATTTGGCTCAGACACAAAGAAAAGAACTGCTGCAGATGAAGGTAAATATTGTGACTAAACATACAGAAGTTATGTTTGAAGAGCACGGTTTTTGATTTAACATGGTCTGTGGACATCAACAGACACTTTGACATGGCATTAGGCCTATTGAGATAAGCAATAAATCAATTAATCACATAATTAATTAAAATGAGGTTGATAAATAAAGAGAGGTCGATAATTTCCAGTTGCATGCTTGTTTGTTTTCGTCGTTTATGTCTCTGTTTCTACCAAAGAGACTTGATGACAAAAAGCTTCACTCCGGTGCATCGAGTTACTCCTCCCCTTCTTGCTTCCTCAGAGTAATGGGCTCGACATACGGAGAGCGATAAATGGCAGTGAAAACCATCAGTTTTCCGCTGCTACTCAGATAAACCTAACACACAGGAGGCGATAGCAACGACAGCGACAAAAGTTGAACATTTTTCAACTTTCTTCCTACATGTGCACGTCTACGGGCTCGAAACTTCACATGCATGAATTTCGCTGGTCGCTTGGCTGGAGGATGGCAAGTGACTGGTGCCTCACCGCGAAAGCTTCATAGAAAATTAATGGAGAGGGAGCGACGTCGCCTGCCATGTGTCAAGCCCATAAGGAGGAATGATCTAGAGTCAGCGCGCAGCTTCAGTCATTACAGCTAGAAACTAGTGATCAGGCCCAAAATCTGGGTGTAGTGATGGACTCAGACCTGAACCTTCAGAGACACATAAAGACAGTTATAAAGTCAGCCTTCTATCACCTGAAGAACATTTCCAGGATCAAAGGACTAATGTCTCAACAAGACATTAGAAACTAGAGAAACTAGAAACTCATCCATGCGTTTATCTTTAGTCACATTGATGACTGCAACAGTGTCTTCACAGGTCTGCCTAAAAAAATCAATCAAATATCTGCAGCTGATCCAGAACACTGCTGCTCGTGTTCTCACTAAAACCAGGAAAATAGAGCACATCACCTCAGTTCTAAAGTCCTTCCACTAGCTCCCTGTAGCTCAGACACTAGACTTTAAAATACTTCTGTTAGTTTATAAATCTTTGAACAGCTTAGCACCAAAATACATTAAAGACCTGTTGTTGTTGTATCAACCTTCCAGACATTCAGGTCTTCTGGTTCTGGTCTGCTCTGCATCCCCAGAACCAGAACCAAATGGAGAAGCAGCTTTCAGTTTTTATGCACCACAAATCTGGAACAAACTTCCAGAAAACTGCAAAATAGCCAAAACACTGAGTTTCTTTAAATCAAGGCTAAAAACCCACCTGTTTAGAGCCGCCTTTGATTAGTAGTAAGTAGAACAAAGAAACTATATTTGCTTGATGATCCTTATGATTTTGATGCATTATTTGCTCGATGATTTTGATAATTTTCATGTGTATTTGCTTGATGATTTTGATGATTTGCTGTATACTTGATCAATGTTTTTTATGATGTGAAGCACTTTTAACTGCCTTGCTGCTGAAATGTGCTATACAAATAAACTTGACTTGACTTGACTTGACCAGAGAAATGCTGGTTTAAAAGCCGAACATGACAGCTGCAGTCTGGGAGCACTTTGAATTCATACCGATTGACCGTGGGGTGAAACCTGTGGAGCCGCTATGTTGCATTTGTTATAAAATAATAGCAACTAAACACGACAATACAACAAACATATATCTGCACCTAAAATGTACCCGATGCAGGTTTCCCCATCTTGGAGAAAAACAAAATACAGCCAATGGGCTGTCTTTGTCTTACTGACAGACCACAATCATTCGGGTAATCAACAAACAAAATACAAAAAGAGTAGTGCAAAATGGTGCGCTCTAAAACAATTTGCTTAATCACTACAGAGATGCTGCCCTTTAATCTAATTGAAAAGCCAGGATTTTAAAAAATACTGCAAACATTTGACACACAGTACACAGTAGTAAGTTTACACTTTTTTTTTAATCACAAAAGAATCACAGTCCTAAATGGAAGTATTCCCTGTTTTCCCTGTTGGAGCCTAATCTAATGATTAATATATTTTGAAGGGCACATTTGTTTACAAAGAGTTTATAATCCATTTTATTTGGTTTTAGTTTGTTTATGTATTTTGCTTATTTAAAATGTCTTCCAGTTCAAGTGTTAAATTTTCACGAGAAATTAGTTTATTGATCGTTGAGAGGATGTACTTGCATTATTATGCCATTTTTATGGTCACAAAACGACAATATTATCATTTGTTGCAATAATTTCTGGGACCATTAATCATCCAGCAAAATTTATCATGACATGGAATGAAAAGTAAAAACCATTGTAGTAGAAAGGATGAAGTTTATGCAGATAAACCAGACTTACAGCCACCTCTGTGGTCTGGCTGTTGACTCCCTACTCGAGCTATCTATCCTACCTGTGGCAAGAACTGTGTCCTCATCCCTCAGCTTTGGGTTGTTAATTTCCTTATATACAAAATTCCAACTGTTTCATAATCCTGGAGCAAAAAGTGTCTTTTTGGTGGTTGAAGAGAAGCCATGATTTCTGCTCATGTAGTTTTTGCAACAAAAGTGCGAACTTTATCCTTTTTCTGTGTTGCCCATAACCAGGCACAGGTTTATTCAACATGTTGTCATTAAAAAGCTCTAAAATTGCTTCGAAAAACAATTTTTTGCCAATTTTGATTCATGTATGTTTCATATTTTCAATAATTATTGTTGTATAGATCTAAAATGTATTGACTTTAGCTCTTTAAATTGACAACCACAAAATTAAGATTTCCTGTGAGTCTACACTGGACTGGGCCTCCATCTCTTAGACTAAAAGCTGAACACCTTAAATGTATTTAAATCTCATAAAAAGAAACAGTTGACCACAAACCAGCTTTGTCAACAAATGTCACATCTGATATCATAGCAACATTTTATTTTGAGTTTGTCCTTTTTTATTGTGCAGTTCTTCTAAAGGATATTTAGTTTTGCTAATTATAGTTTGAGGTTGCTAATGGTAACCGATATGAATAAAAGCTTTTAGCTGTTTTTCCTTTTAGTCATTATCGTCATTATAAGATAGTGGTAAGATAAACAATGCTTTATAATTGGATTTTGAACCCATATTATGCGTTGCTGCTTCTTAATGTTTTATTTATAGGGTGAAACACCTGACCAGGGGCAACAGATGATGAAAAACAGCCTTTTGGTAACTGTAGTCCATTTAAGTAATTGTTAATTAATGTGCTAAAGATTAAAATGAAATGGGTGAATTGAAAACTAAATGCAAATGTGACTGCTTACCGATACCAGGAATAACGTGGAAGAATTCGTCCAGGTCCTTGTCCACAGCGGTGGTGATGATCTTGACCTTCGGGAAGGCGTAGGCCACAGAGTGCACCCCAACTTCTGCCATCAGCAGCGACACCAGCATGATCTGATCCTCCTGTACCTCGTGATCCTGCTCAGCCACACGCATCAGAGAGACACAACGGTCAGTGGCTTATGTTTAATCATCAGAAGCTTTACCTGTGTCTTTTTCCAACGCTGTACTTCTCAAACTAACCACATGAAACAAAACTAAAGATACTCTATAATCACATAGATGAGCATGTTGGGGTCTTACTGCCTAAATCAGGGGGGGAGGGGTCAAAGCTTATCTCCACCCACCAACAGGACTCGGACCGCCATCATGGCCGCGGCGCCGGTGGAGACGGTGCTGTCCATTAGGATGACATGATCTTCGCTGATGTCTTTGGGCAAGCGCAGGTAGTGCAGCTGGCCAGGCCAGAGCAGAGGAGAGCGGTTGCCATGGTTACAGGCACAGGACAGGTAGTTACCACGGAGACAAGCATCACGAGGAAGAAAATTTTAAAGAACAATGGTGGAAGTAATTTTGAGACGCTCTGTTGAATAGCAAAGAGGTTGGGTTGGGTCGAGGTTTCCGCTACCTCTGGCTCGCCCGAGTCCAGGTTGGTCTGGATGAGGATCTTCCCGATGCGGACATCCTTGCACACGGCCCTCAGGGCGGGCTCCATGGTCTCTCCTGCCCTCAGGATGGACACGCCGGTGATCTGCGGAGACGAGGAAATGGAGTGAGTGTGTTGAGGGGAAACGCTCAACAGAAAGCTTACAGAACATTACTCACTCCTTTCCCCTTGTAGCTGCGGCCCTCGTAGCTTAGGCCCTGCGGAGTCTGAACCACACAAGGCTGCAAAAAACACACAGAAAGGTTTTTTTTTTAGCTGACACGGGTAATGGTTAAACATTTATATCCACACTAACATGGTCTCTAATCTTTAAAGTCCTGATCAGTAGATGTTCAGATTCTTTTGGGGACTTCAACGGCTTCTGTTTTTTGTGGCCTCTTGGAACAATACAGATCGAAAAATGTACTTGAATTTCTGTTTTACACACCAGGTCTTCTACATTGCAGACATTTACACTAGCAGGAAAAAAAGTGGACTAATTATATAAAACCTTGTGAACCAACTTCTACTGAAGTTATTTTCAGCATTAATGTTCTGTTTTACTTTTCTCTCATGTCGTTATAGAGGAAATCTGACACATTCTTCCTCACAACTTTGCTTAAGTTGATTGAGGATTGCAGAAATCTGTCTATGCACATCTGTCTTTATGTCCACCCCCAGTATTTTTGTCAGGTTGGGATTTGGACTATGACCAGGTCCACTTAACACACTGATTCGCTTCCTTTTATTGTAGACTTGTTGCTGTGTTTGTGATCATTGTCCTGTTGATGACCCAGTTTGGGCCAAGTTTTAGCTAACAAACAGATGGCCTCGCAATTCACTCCAGAACACTTTGGTAAAAAAACAGTCAACGCAATGACAACAAAGTGCTTAAAAGGTGTGGTCGCACGCTTTGAACATCAGTTTCCTAACTGGAACCCACCTGAGAAGGCAGAAATGTCAGTGCATGTTCGATGAGAAGACGCATTAATCTCTTCGAGTAGAAGATGAACTCATCTCGGCTGGTCTCTTTGTTCCTGTGACGGAGAAACAGTTAATTTCTTCTAACATTTAAAGGCAAAATGGAAACAATTTCAGGCTTCACACGAACATTGTGGTACCTGATGATGGTGTGCAGGCCTTGGACCTGCGGCGTGCTCTCCAGCACACTGAGAGTCTGAGGCAGTGGCTGAGTCTGCTGGACAGAGGCAAGCAGTGCTCTGAAGAAAAAAAAGAAAAAGGGAAAAGGTACTACTTTGCATTACTCTGATAGAGATATAAAATCCAGTCACAAGTTTACATAGACTCATCTTGGGCTTCAATAAATTTTAAAAGCATAAATTGGGTGCATATGTTTGAATTTTCTGTGGATATTTGACCAGAATCAGAAAATCAGAATCAGCAGAAATAGAATCAACTTTATTGAACAAGATTGTGTGCAAAAACAAGGAATTTTACCTCGGTTTCCAATCGCTCCCAGAATCAGACATAAAATAGGCTATAAATGTATAAACTTTAGAGGAAATAAAATAAGGCTAAAGGAACAATATGTACATGTATTTGCAGCCAATTTTTTAATATTTAAAGTGAGAAAAATAGGATTGTTGTTGTGAAAATATGTTTATTTGCTTCACGGTTGAGTAGTTGACTCCTCTGGCTATGAGGTGTTCATTGTGTTCATCAGAGAGACATTTGGAGATGAAACTGAAACCGTGGCGTCTAGTTTTTGCAAATAGCGCTCTGAATTACCGATCTAAAGGTAAACATCTAACCAGTTTGTGTCCAGGATGTGTGGGATCTTCAGGGATGTTAGCTGCCCTTTTTCTGAACCTAGACCTGTACAACTCCTAGATGGAGGGAATAATTTTATTGCTTGAACATGTATTTGTGTACATGTTTCAGCTATCTGAGGAATATTGGTTAGGATGTTCAGGAGCAACCAAGCAACCAACAAGGGGTGGGTCTGTGCCTGTGAATTTAGAAAAACTATGAATTCTGATAAGGAAAGAGGTCAAATATTCAGCCAGAATTATGCCAAAAGCTATGGACATCAAATTGTCATGGTGCAACTTGATATGGGACATTTAAGTAAGTATTACTGTAGCCATATGCATATATTTGAATATTTCTGAATAAGATAGAGTATACACCATAAATTTAAACTTGTGCACAAAAGTCTTGTTTAAAAACTCATTTACGATATATGCTGTATGATCATTAAAACCTGGAAAAATAAAATAAATCCTTAAAAGTCGAAATAACAACATATTCATGCGTATGAGGAGTGTATGTAAACTTTTGACTGTAATTGTAAATGAAGCAGAAAAGGCAGAGTGTGAAGGTGTAAGTGCACACAGAGGGGCAATAAATCTGCCATCGAATCAAGTGTTTAGTTGTCGGGGAAGCTAAAATATATATTAGCGTACCTGACACTGAGCTCACGCTGCACAAAGAGAAAAGAAATTAAATGAAAAGACAAAGAAAATCAAGGCAAAGGAGAAAAGACTGATAGAATAAGGACAGAAAAGTGTTAGACCTTTGGTATTTACATTCCAAAAATCTATCATTAAGATGTGGAATACTCCTATAAAACTCCTAGATAAGATGGACATTTTGACTTTTTAAAAGCACAAATCGGATAAAGTGAAACTTACTCAAGCTAAGCTACAGATTGTGTGTGTTCATGCTGAGGAAGAAACACATCCTTTTAACCAGACTATTAGTTTGGTATTTTTTTTTCTATATTTCTTTGTTTCTACATTAACCAACATTTGATAATTTTGATCATAACATCCTAATGTGGTTAAAGAGTCATTTAGAAAATAGACACTAATATGTGCAAGTAAACAATACAATACTGTGCAGTTTAAAATGGGGTTCCCCAAGGTTCCGTACTGGGAGCAATGTAGTTTTTTTTTGGTATGTTTTGAATTTTTAAAAGTTTTTAAAATACTAAAATTTGTACTGTTTGCACACGATTAAAATCAGCTGTTGTGGAGAATGGAAGAAGAGCTGAAAAGGTTGGTTTGATGTCAATAAACTGACGAAATCTGAGGAAAACAAAAATGTTTTAAGCTAGTGTTTTAGCTCTCACAGTCAAACCAACTTTTTATCATTTCTTCTCCCAGTCTCCACATAAGCTGATTTAAGTGGTTTGCAAACAGTACAAAGTACTGTATATTTACTGTATTAAAAGTTTTTATTTAAAAACTTTTAAAACATAAATAATATACAAAAGAAACTACATTGGTCCTAGTACTGAACCTTGGGGAACAATATTTGAAACTTTTAAGTTGTGAATTTGTTATTTTAAAAATATATATCATTCTTTATATGATAACAATAAATAACGAATATTTGCTTGAATTTTTGTTTTTTCCATCTTAATTTCTTTCTTCAAGTCTTTCTTATGTCTTTTAAACTAAACAGAGTAATCTGTGTCCCTTCAGGTTTTTTGGAGCCACTGTCAAACAATCAAAATTCATGTTCTGAATACACTATCAATGCAAATTCATTTCTATTCTTAAGTCTTCATTGCATTGTCGAAATCCCCTCAATGGCTCATTGTTTTTTTCACCATGGGAACATATTTTTTCATCTAGCAAATCTACCAATTTACATGTATAGGAAAACGATAACAAAAAAAATCAAGCTTTTGAGTATTATTTTCTATGCTTTTGTACAGAAAATAGAAGATTAGAATCAGTGTTTCAGCCAATTTTTCTGCACAGGCCCAGATAATACACCCTATAAAAATCAAATATGCATATTGTAAAAAAACTGTTGTAAAAAAAATAAATGAATAAAATCAACTTTTATTATGAAGATGAAAAAACCCCAAACAAAACTAGGCTTTTAGAAATTCCTAAAAATTTCTTAGTATTTGTAAAGAGTGGGGAGGATTGAAATTAATAATGAAATTCATAAATAAATTTAAAAAAAATGGGAAGAGTTATTTTGATTTGTATTATTTCTATGGCAATCTTTAAAAGAGTATGTTTCTGTTATAAAAGTCTGTAAGTTACATCTGTTGAACACATGGTGGCGCCACATACTAACCTCCTCCAGCTGGCTGTGGACATGCTGAACTATCAGATCAATAGCCACCATATTCCCACCACCTTCAAAAGGGAAAAGTAAGTTAAACGTCGTTGAAACATCGTTTCCTGTTCAGGATGGCTGAAGCAGTGCTCACCTCGAGGCACAACGATGTCAGCCAGCCTCATGGTTGGCTCGATGTACTGCTCAAAGGCAGGCTTCACAAACTTGTTGTACTGCTTGATGACGCCTTCAATGTCCCGGCCGCGCTCTGTGATGTCCCTGCGAAGCCGGCGGACGAGTCGGATGTCTGAGTCTGTGTCCACGAAGATTTTCATATCCAGGAGCTGCAGACGGGGAGAAAGCAAATCACTTCTGGGGGCTTCAATCACTCCGACTTCATCCAAGTGGCCTCAAAAACAACAGTTCCTGATTAGTTCACAGAGAATTGTTCAAAAACGGAGGAAAAAAAAAAAGCTATGATGTCATACCTGAAGAAGCTCTTTGTCTGCAAAAGACATAATTCCCTCAAATATTATAACACTGGCCCCGTACACATTTTTCTGCAGAAAGAGAAAAAGGCAAAGTCTGAAGGAAAGAAGAAAACAGCAGTAGGTCTCTGTGGGAAAATTTATTTTCACTTCGCTTCTATAACCGTCCATTTGAAAATTTAGCCCTCAGACATGCATGCCTTACTTTCTTTTTCTTAAAATCATAAGATGCATACTTAATTTAGTTGTTACACCAATAAATACGCTTTGATAAGTGATCAAGGCCAACATGTACCCAGTCTTTCTGTCTCCTGTGTGTGGTAAAATCATATACTGGGATCTTCACACTCCTTCCCTGCTTCAGTTTTCGCAGGGTGGCCACCAGCAGTTCGAAGTCAAACGCCCCAGGATGGTCAAAGTTGTAGTTGTTCTGTGCTGCCAGGACCTGCTCTTCTGGGGATAAAACCTGCAGCAAACACAGCATGGAGGCCGATGAAGCATCAATGATTCAGAGGAGGGCTTTAAGACACTGTTAAGTCTCAGAGAAATAAGTAGCTCTTTTGTTTTGTAAATCAGTTATAACTTTTGGATAAAGTCAGCAACTCTGCTTCTGTCTCAGCCTCTAAGCCGGGTGACAACACAGAGTCCACTCATTTATAATGCCTTGAAAAAGTGTTTACACCTCTTGAACCTTTCCACAGTTTGTCGTATTACAACCATAAACTTTAATGGATTTTGTTGGGATTTGTGTCATAGATCAACACAAAGGAGTTTGTATTGAGAAGCGGCACAAAAATGTAATGTTGTAGAAACACCTTTCAATGCAACTGCAGCTGCAAGTCTTTTGTAGGATATTTCCAGTAGCTCTGCCTATTCTTCTCTGCAAAATCGCTAAAACTCAGTGAGATTGGATAAAGAGCATTCTGAACAGCAATTTTCAAGTCTTGCCACAGATTCTCAGTCGGATTTAGGTTCAGACTGTGATTTAGCCATTTTAACACATGAATATGCTTGGATTCAAACCATTCCATTTTAGCTCTGGCTGTATGTTTAGCATTGTTGTCCTCTTGGAAGGTGAACCTCTGCCCCTGTTTAAAGTCTTTTGCAGCCACTAACAGGTTTTCCCCCCCCAGAATTGCCTTGAATTTAATCTATTTTCCAATCAACTCTGACCAGCCTCCCTATCCCCCCCAGAAAGTGATGCTACCACCACCATGTTTCACTGCTGGTTCGCTGTGTTCAGGGCGACGTTAGTTTTCCACCACACACAGCACTGTGCATGTAGGTCAACAAAGTTCAGTTGAATCTGATTAGACCCCCTGCTTCCACGTGCTTGCTGCGTCCCCCACATGGAAATGGGACTTCTAAAAACAAAACTCTGTCAACAAGGGATTCCTTTTTGCCACTCTTCCAGATTTAAGTCCAGTTGACCCATTCTCCGACCTCTCAGCTCCAGAGTTACCATGGGTCTCTTGGCTGCTTCTCTGATTAATGCTCTCCTTCCCTGGCTTGTCAGTTTAGGTTGGCAGCCATCTCCTTGAAGAGCTGCGGTTATGACATACTTTGTATGTATTCAGATGATGGACTGAACAGTACTCTGTGAGATCTTCTGAGACATTCTCTAACAAGCCTCTGAGGGTTAAGAACAGCTGGATTATACACAGGTGACCTGTAAAAGAGGTGGGTTTACCTGGATTATATGTACGTGCACAGTGCCTTCTCTCTGCCCACGCGTATCCCGCAATGTGCGTAGGGCATCAAGTGGCTTGAGGGACACCAAAAAACCAGGCTAGTGAAAAATCATTAGAATTAATCCTAATGACATATTTAAATAAAAATGTGTGAAGCATGTTAATAGATATAAGCAAAACAAAAGTGACAAATTTTCTCCACCCTTGTGGTGCCCCTCTCCCCCAAGTCCCAGTGATCCGTTCTATTGTGGCTCAGTCTCAAATTTGGAAGACACCTGCGTTTGAACACAGCCTCAAAAAGTCATCAAGAGTCGTGGCGGAAAAGAGAAAAAGAAGAGACAGCGGGACATCGCTCACGCGTCGCTTGCACTCTTGCGTCTCTCTCTCTCTCTCCTTTCTATCACCCTCTTGTCCTGCTTGGCACGGTTTTGTGCGCTGTTGCACTTAAACAGCGCTCAGAGCAGCTGTGCATGCCACTCTGTAGTGGCTGGAGGGAGAGAAGCAGGATGAACCAATTAAATTATTTTACTGTTGTGGACAGAAAAAAAATGTAGTAAAGAATAATTTTACACGCAGTTATTCACAACTGAAGCAACAATGTACTGATTTGAACAAATGAAAAACATGAAAAATGATAAATACAAAAGCATCGGAGACATGAGAAATGATCCCATGTTCAGCTTGTCAGGTATGACCTGCTTCAAAAATTATTTACTTTGAACGAAGTGTTACAGTTTGTTAATCTGAAATAACTATTTAACTTAATGTGAAAAAGTTCTGCAAACTTTGAGGATTTTCTGATTTGAGTAAGCTCCCCTAATTAATTTTCCTCAGGGGAAACCCAAGATGTCTTGCAACGGCCCAGTATGGGTATCAGTTAAACCGGAGCTGGAACCAAATGCACACTTTTCAGGTGGACTATATTAAGATTATATTGTAAAAATACTTTGAAAATCATTTCACAATTACGCAGTACTTTCTGTTGATCTAGCACATAAAAGACCACTAAAACACTTTTTTTTCCCCAATTCTAATATTCCTACTCCACTGATGGATAAATTAACATTTTTTTTTTTTTTTTTTTACAGTATTTGTTATCTTTACTCCAATAATTACCATACCATATCTAGAAAACATTTGCAGTGTATTTATAAAGCTCTTAAGGACTCACTGATTTAATAACAACAGCATGAACATACAGGATATATGCTGACAAACAGAAAGCATGATGGCTTGTTAAATGGTTCTGTGGTTGAAAACATTGCCACAACAAAACAGCAAGAGGATAAGAAGATGGACATATAATCATGAGCAATGCAAAGAAAAGGAAAAACTGGTATGCATGGTATGCTCACCTTGTAGAAAGAATCCATAGACAGAAGCACAACCCACGGCACATCCAGAGCCTCGATGATCTTGTTGGCCACGGTGGTCTTCCCTGAGGCGCTCCCCCCACAAAGCCCTGCAGATCCACACAGCATTTCAAAGACACAGATTCTGTGTGGTTTTCAGAGTGTATCTAATGTTGTCTGGTAGTATGAATGAGTGATCACACTAAAGTGTTCATGGACATAAAGAGAGAACGGTACAAAAGCAACAACTTGGCACGAAGGTAGAGAAAACAAACGGCGTCGCACCGATGACAAAGGCCTCCTTTGACTGAGCTCCGTGCTCGTCGTACCAGGGAGGGCGGCCGGCAGTGTAGATGGTGCGTGTGCCCGTGCGGAGCAGAGGGGGCTCTGTTTTACTCAGTGAGGTGGTGCTCTTCCTGCGAGGGGCCCCAGCGTGAGGCAGGAGCCGGTCCAACGAGTCCTCTCCACTCCCACTACGGCACAACAAGCGGCAGGGCAGGTCAGAGCCTGACTCAGACGTGATGCATGAGGAGCTGCAACAGACACTGGTTACACCAACCTCTGTGTGAAACAGATCAAATCAGCTCCACCTGCACCATCTTTATAATCTACGGCAGCATTTTTGGAACAGCTTCAGAGATGCTTCCCCTGCCCAGCTTTGACTTTTGGTACATTTTTGTCTGACAATGAATCCAATCATTTGGTGATGTTGTGAGGTCAGTATTCAATATTTCTGTTGAACTTGATATGGGAACATCCCAGCGGAGATCTTAGCGATTAGGATCAGGATCACTGCATTTCTTTCTTCATCACGAACATAAGTCACCTTCGCTTTTGGTGTCACACTCTCAGGGTTCAGACACGTTTTTCCTGTCAAAATTAAAAACTTTTCCAGAGCGAAATTCCCAAGTTCTTAGGTAAATCCAAACAGTCGTGATGAATTTGGGTTAATTTTTCTTAAGGCTTTACTATTTTGCAGTAGATGGATGGATGGATTTTTAAAATAGTGACTAAAGTCTGAAAATACAAATATTTTCCCATGATAATCCAAAAATACTGAAGTAAAAATTCCCGCCTCTTCCAGACTAAGCAGGAACCCTTTACTCTGCAAAGACACATTTAAGAACGCCTGTTTTCCTGCAGGCTATAGTTAGCAGCCAAAGGAGTCATCTGCTAGTTATATACAGGCTGCACTATTACACATTATTTATGGGCATCCAGAATGAGGCAAGACATGAATGGAAATGAAGACTAATGACTGTTTTCCATCTGTAACTGCGACGCAGAGCCAAATTACAGCAACTCTCACACCTAAATCCCCACAGCCCAAATCAGATCCTACACTTCCCCTGACCTCTGAACACACCCTGGTTGGAGACTATTTGCAGCTTTCTCACACACACATCCACAGTGAGCATGAAAGCCAAATGGGGGGTGGGGGGGAGCATTCCTCCCACCAGTGAGATCTTACCTGCGGTCGGATCTCAGTGACCAGCACCCAGAGATTCTGGCTCCGGTGCAATCAAGCAGCGACATATCTGATCCGCTTGACATCTTGCTGCTCTCCAGCTTGCCAGTCACTGTGGCAACCTCTCCAAAACAACAATAGGCAGGCCCTCAGCTGTGGAGGAACCTGTTGCTATGAGTGAGCTACAGGTTTGTTGGCATCCTGCTTTCACTCTTCTGTGTCTGTGAAGCCTGAACTATCATCTGTAACCCTGCTCCAAGCTGCTGCCAATGCGTGGGACACTAAGAGGATCACTGTAACACTGACGGCAAAGAGCCGCTTGGCTGGTATTAATAGAGACACCTGTAAACGTAAAGAGAACGAGGTGCACTTCACCAGATGACCTGCTCTCTGTGTTCAATAATCTGATGCACAGAACACCTCAGAGGAAAGGCAGCAACGTTCAAAAATGCTGAGCATCTCAAGTATGAAGTTAGAATAATGAGTTTTTTTAATGTCACACTGCAAACAATCCAACAACCTCTCTATAATTTACACTCTGAGATGAGGGAAAAGCTCTCCACAAAGATCCTGCCAGGGAACAAACCATACAACCCTCAGGAAGGATGAATGTTTCCTCTCTATAACAGGCTAAAACACAACCCATTGTGCACAGAAGGAACATGGTTTTTGTTGTCAAATTTAGACAGAGAGCTAGTTTAAGAATAATTATGGGAAAAAAGCAGAGGTAGGTAGAGTACCCAAAACTTGTACTCAGATAAGAGTAACACTACATCAACATAGTTTTACTTTTAGTCAAGTCAAATCAAGTTTATTTGTATCGCACATTTCAGCAGAAAGGCAGTTCAAAGTGCTTCACATCATAAAAAAAAAAAAAAAAAAAAAAAAAAAAAAAAAAAAATCAATCAGGTATACAGCAAATCATCAAAATCATCAAGAAAATACACATGAAAATTATCAAAATCATCGAGCAAGTATCAATGCATCAAAATAATTAGGATCATCAAGCAAATATAGTTCAATGTTCTACTTACTACTAATCAAAGGCGGCTCTAAACAGGTGGGTTTTTAGCCTTGATTGAAAGGAACTCAGTGTTTCGGCTGTTTTGCAGTTTTCTGGAAGTTTGTTCCAAATTAGTGAAGCATAAAAACCGAAAGCTGCTTCTCCATGTTTGGTTCTGGTTCTGGGGATGCGGACTTGAACCAGAAGACCTGAATGTCTGGAAGGTTGATGAGATGACAACAGGTCTTTAATGTATTTTGGTGCTAAGCTATTCAATGATTTATAAACTAGCAGAAGTCTTTTAAAGACTATTCTCTGAGCGACAGGTAGGAGCAAAAGTAAAAGTAAAAAGTACCGGGAGGAGACCTGTTTCTCAGCTGGCCGAGGAACCCCTTGGGCTTCCCCCCAGAGGAGCTGGGAGAGGGAAGTCTGGGTCTCTCTGCTGAGGCTGCTGCCTCCACAACCCGACCCCGGATAAGCGGAAGATAAAGGATGGACGGAGTAAAAAGTAGCCGTCCAAGAAAGAGTAAAAAGTAATAGTAAAAAGTATTCACTAAAAAGGCTACTCAAGTACCTAATAACTGATCAGAATGTCTGATTTTATATTTAAAATTATGTCAGATAGAAAAAAATATAATTATGTGCAAATTCTTGTATTTCAAAGACTAAAACGAAGCAAATATTACAAATAAATAACATGATTACTGAAAAACAAATTCAAGCTGAAGAAATACTTTTCCAAATAAATGAATTTCAATATAAAATTGATGAAACTAATACTTACAGTAGGTAATGCATATTTATGTATCTTCACTTGATCATCAAATGGCATAAAAAGCTCAGCAGACAGAAAATAACAGAACAACAAAGCTTGTGTACAAACAAGAGGTCTCACTTTAACATAAACTGTAGATCTGTGTCTACTGCACTTTTTGGTTAAAACATGTTTGTTATTCGTTCAGCTTAGTTAGTCATAGTAGGTAGAATATCCTGAAATTTTACTCAAGTAAGAGTAGCGATACTTTATAATAATTTTACTTGAGTAAAACTACTCCTAAAAGTACTTAAAATAAATAAATAAATAAAAAGTTAGTCAAGTAAATGTAGGTAGTTACTACCCACCTCTGCTTCTCAGGTTTGCAAAATTTCCAGGTGGCTATTAGATCATGATCTGAATAATTTCTATCTGCTAACCCCCCCATCTGATGTCAGCCCACTATTCTGTCAATAATTCTGCATTTATCCGACTTCACAGTCTGAAGACCCATTTTTGCCCTCATTCTAGTGACATAAAAAGAGCCGTGACATGACCTTTTGAAAAAAGATAGCTAATTGGAAATTTATTTTTAAAGAACCACCATTTTACTTCAATTTTTAGGTTTTAAAATAAAGAAAAATGTAAGACTTTTGCAAAATTACAATGGATACATTTTCTTCGATGGGATGCTGAGATTTGTGGAAAATAATATTTTCTTAAAAAAGCACACAGTTTCCAACCGAATGGCAAGAAAAATAGATCTAAAAAAATATTACAGGGACTTTAAGTGTCACTCTGTTGTGAAAACAATGCAATCATTCCGTAACACCCCCCGGATAAAAATAAATAAATAAAAGATTTTCTAAAAATCTGCTAAAACCTGCATTTGTTATTATATTTAATTAAACACATTTGTTTCTTCTTTTTCATTTTAACCAAAGTTATTAAGGGCCATCGTGAACCCAAAACACAGGCAAATTCATTTTTATTCTCTTAGTGGAAATCCAGAGGTTTCCTACCAATCTGTGACGTATGGCGTGACGTGAAGCACCTCACTTTATTGATCAACAATGATGTTGCTGAACTAATGGACACAAAACGATATAAATATTTAGTCGCAGCTGGAATCATCTGCGGACGAGAAATGTATATGATTGTTCAGAGAAAGTAGCAGAAACAGAGCGCGTCAGTGTGGTCAGCGTTACATCACAGGATAAACAGGCTGCTGCGGAATGGATACAGTTAGTAAACACGCAATTCTTTGTTTTCCTGGGTGCATCATTTAAAAACAGGTAAAAACAGTGGCAGCGGGGTGTACCTGTCCGAGCGGGACGTCATTATTTTCTATCTCTCTGCCTCCGCCGGTATCCTGCATCAACTGCAGCCTTGAATGGAGTCCTTCTTAGGCACACTGAGGGATCATGGGTAATGTAGTTCATCACAATCATCATGCATCCATCTCAGATATCTCAAAACTGGCACGAAAAAGAAGCGCCAATATTTTAATAGTTTCGTTTAATAATTAAATTTTGACATAAAAATTCAAACAATGTTTAAAGATAACAGACATGAAGATAATAATTAAGCAGAAAACAGAACAGTACAATGTTAGATCAGATTGTCATGATGCTTTTTTCATCACAGTTCACAGTCTGTAACGATAGTGTCTGTCCGTCATGTAGATGCTGAAGAAAAAGCCGCCAATGTTCCAGCTGTCAGCATCATTCTGGAGCTCGCCGAAGGTTGGATGGATTTATTCCAAAGGTCTGATTCACACTAGAGCTTCAATGGTCCAGTTTTTCCATCCTTCCAAAAGAACCTAAAATAATAAAACAACATCAAAAACATTCAGTGTCATCTAACTTATTTATTTTTCATCCAGAGACTCAAAGAAGACCAGCATCCCTTTGTTGGCTTGAGGCTGTAACCAGCTTCTTATTTCATCTAGGCAGAATGATTGGAAACAGCTGGGATGGCTTCATACACAAAGGAAAAATCCATCAAACAACATTTCTAACATGTTAGAGCTTGTCGGTAAAGTCTGTACCATAACAAAGTGTAAAAACAACAATTTGCTGTCACTGAAAAAGGGAGAAGGAAGGGTTTGTTTCTGAGCAGTTGCCAGGGAACAGACAGAAAACAATCAATACTCTGTAAAACAGCAGAATATCCCTTTATTTAAAAAAATTTAAATAAAAGCCACAGAACAAGAAGTGAGCACCATTAATTGTTCTCTTTTCTTTAAAGGGCTGTTGCTTATTTTACTAGTTATGTCCAGCTATGATGAGACCAGCCGTCCAATTATTTTTAATCAAACGTGTGTTCAGGCGCTGCGGACAGATGCTGTGTGAGGGCTGAGCAGAGTAAGATTAGATGATCTTTGTTTCTCTGACTGGTCCATGCATGAAAGAGATACTGTGAAGACCCTTTCTCTGCCCCCATCATTTCATATCCACTGCATCTGTAAAAACAGATGACCAGAAGATGGGCTTGGTAAGGAGGTGGTCCTTTTGGTTTGACCCTGAGCTTTTGAGGTTGGAGGTCTGAGGTGGGAGGATGCTAAATATTTCAGATTGGCTGAATTTTCTAAGCAATATGGTTCAGTCTTTTAGGAATAAATGATTTTAAGCTGTTCATTTTAGAATGTTTTACAGTGTTTATGTTGGACAGGTGTGGCATGATTGTGTAGCTCTATTTATATTACGCATTTCCTCAGTGTTTTTAAGGGATTTTGGTATTTTTCAGAGTGTGACCGCTTTGTAAAAAAAAAAAAATCTCTGTCATGTGACACTGAGTTTGGACTTAAAACACAGTGGACCAACAACAGCTGTTTTCAAGGCTACCCAAATCATCACAGACTGTGGAAACTTTCAAGCAGCTTGGTTTCTCTCCACTCTACCTCCAGACTCTAGGACTTTGATTTCTAACTGCAATGCAAACTTTACTTTGTACTTTGGACAACTAAGCAACAGTCTGGCCTTTTTTCTCTTTAGCCCAGGAAAGACATTGTTTCTGTCAGGACTGTGTTGATACAAGGAACACAGCAGCTGTAGCCCATGTCCTGAATACGTCTGGCTCCTTGAGCTTCGACTCCAGCTGCAGGTCACACCTCATGAATTGTCCCAAAACCTGTGAATGGGCTTTGCTTCCCAATTCTCTCAAGATATTTGTTATCCCTGTTGCTTGTACACATTTTTTCCTTCCACTTAACTTTACACATGTTTGGGTGCAACACTGTGGACAGCCAGTTTTTTTTTTTTGTTTGTTTTGTTTTTTTTAGCAATTACCTTTTGAGGCTTATCCTCCTTGCAGATGGTGTCAGTGACTCTCAGCTGGACCACTGTCACAACAACAGTCTTCCAGATGATTATGTAGGCCACAGTTTGGCCATGACACAACATTTCTGTATTAAATATGAGTCCAATGTAATTTTACACAAATCTTCTTAGAAATTAAGTTTTGGGTTTTCATTAGCTGTAAGCCATGAATGTCAAAATTAACAGAAATGTTTTAAATATATCAGAGTGCAATAATCTTTTTAAATAAAATTACTAACATCAATTAACTTTTCTGTGATATTCTTTTTTATGAAGATGAGCCTGTAGTTGTAGGCTGTTTATTATTACGAGGACAGAATTTAATCCTTTTCTCCCTCATTTGGCAATATTGTACAAGTCTATAAGTACTGAGAAGAAGTAAGTCAGACAACTTTCTCATTGCAAACACAAAAACAGAACCAAAGTCAAAACGCACAAAACAAACTACCAAATGAAGACTGAAGGCTCAGGGTAATTGAATTCAGGGGGATAAAGGTTCAAGGTAGCATAATAGAAACAACTTAAATGTTTATTTAATTTAATTTATTTATTTGTTAAATTTAAAGTTTCAGCAAAACGATGAGTCAAACAACCAAAAAAAAGCCCTCTGTATGCATATTTAAATCTTTGAATATATCTGGCTTTGGCTTCCATCTGGTACATTAACAAGATAACGACAAACTCGAGTAAACTTTCAAACGCCTTTAAACCACTTCAATAACTTCATTTTTGTTGACTGAGGCTGATAAAATGGAAAAGTGAAAGTGAAAATGTGAAAACAGGATAAAAAGAACTGATCAGTCTTGAGTTATTTTCTCAGGTTTTGTTCAGATTTTTCTTCAGCTGCAGTTCAATCATGTTCTACACAGCAGGGGAGTCTGTGCTGCAGCTGTGCTCTCACCGCTGGAGACAAGATTGGAAACGTGTGAGGGGGAGATGTCCAGAAGGGGGTGGTAAAATCAATGGGAAAGACAAATACAGTAGAACTTCTCTTTTTATCACAGAAAATGTCAGAGAAACCTATTTAATTCCAATTAATGCCACAATAGCAACCTGTTAAGACAAGTTCCCACAATACCCAATTCTGTGGTGTTGTGGTGATTTTAACCAGGAATCTGACTGCAGGAACTATGTGACTTGTGTTTTGAAAACCACCCTGTTTACCTTTGCTGAGCAGCTGCAGGTTACGTCCCTCCTCCTGAACCTGGAGCTGCAGCACCTGTTGCAGGAGCTCCTGTCGAAGCGTCTCTTGCACTAAACCCATCCTCTCCAGCTTCTCCCCATTTAGACGCAACAATGCACGACCTGCAAAGTGAAAGAACTGGGCTCAGAAAGCTTTTTTCAGACATCTTAGCCATCACGTCATCATTTAGGCTTTTCCACATATTCTAAAGGACAGCAGTCTTTGTGTATGTAAACTCCAAAGCAGTTGAAAACTCTAACTGAGCTAAAACAGGAAAAGCTTGGTCTGATTCATTGTCAGATTGTGGAAAAAAGGTGGTTAAGTGTCTTCTAATGTACGTAAATATGCGTGTGGATCAACCTGTGATGGCGTGCTGTGAGAATGCCTCCACATAGGTCAGGTAGTTGTGCGGACAGTGTTCTTCAGCCATTTACAGACATCCCTGCTGTGACCAGAGCACAACGGGGCGGATCAAGCTGGGCTGCGACGGGCTCGTGTGATAAATGCCGTAATTGTCACTGGAGCGGTACTGCAGAAAAACAGACAAGCAGTAAAACTTTCAGCACAAAAATGTAGCTCAAGTTTTAATGTTTACTGTGAGCTTGCACTTTGTTGAAAATAGTACTGCAGGACAGCATAAAGGCTGAAAAAGCTATTTATATTCATGAGGGAAGCCATCAGCATTTCAGATTGTAAGCTGCTTTGTTCAAAGGTGATTTTCAGGGCTGACTAGCAGTTAATAGAAACACTTGCTTGCTCAAACGGGTCACAACACAGCCCCGAAGACAGTAATGTTTGCATGCTTTTTTGCCAGACAAAACTGGAGATGCATCCATGTGAATGTATGCCGAAACACTAACACCTCTAAAAGTTTTCAATCTTTCGTGCACCTATGTATTACCAATGATTTTTAACTGCAAGTTTAACCTCAACTCTGACTACCTGAATCAGTAATTATTATGCACGGTCTCTGCATGAGACTGAAGAAAAATCAAGCATGGGCCACTGGGATCAAACACAAAAACAAGCGTTTACACATTGTACAGGCTCACATGTAAGACCAGTATCAACAAGAAACTGACATTTTCAGTCTTTATTGAGAGCTAATATGTTATAAATTCTTCATAACAAACAAGGACAAATACAGTCTGAGCTGTGTGGAGGATCTGTGAAGCTGCAGCAGCAAAGCAACAGAGCTCCAGGTTTTCAACTGCTGTCTAATTTAAAAGATACCATCAAGCGGTGCATTTTATTTGCATTGAAAAAAATGCACACTGACAATAAAAAGAAATCTGGGTGATGAAGTATGAATTTCCAACTCAGGATTTCCCAAAATAGCATTTTTTTTAATAAGGTAAATTCTTCTTAGTGTGTATTTGGGTCGATGACATCACAACAGGCACAGAAATGGAGCTAATCAGTTGGAATCAGGAAACTATGGCCGATGATCAACTTTTGAGCTCATTATAAGTTTGTCTGTCTGGCGATCATTTTTAGGTGATGCAACAGTTCTGCAGGAAACATTAATGGTGCTGTCGAAAATTGACCAGGTTATATGTTTCTTTATAACAAACCGGCTGACCCTTTGAGTCCTCAATGGTTTTCTTTACAAAAAACTTCCAGGTGTTTTATCACACAGACCCGACTTGTTGCTGCCGCCGTGCAGATTACAAGTAAACATGTTTGAAGGAGGAATTTGATTCAAACAAGTGATAACGAAGATGTACTCAAAAGAAATCTTGACAATCAGCCTCCTTATAGCTTATGTGATCTCACCAGAGGAATGTGCCTGTGGAGGCTCGTTTCCATAGGGTAGACCAGACTTACAATTACGCAAAATGATAAAACAAAAAGAAAAACTGCCTATGACATGTTCTTCATGTCTCAAACAACATCTAAAGTAAGCTTGATTAGGTTTGAAGAAAAGTCTGAGTGGTAAGTAGCTTTAAAGATGTACAGGACATAAAACTGTAGATCAGTAATCCCGTTATGTCTTTCATCAGCAACTCAGTTTTAAAGTTTAGCAAGTTCAGCTTTTTCTCCAACTCTGATTTTCTCTGATGCCACAGAAAAAAGATGAGCTTATGGTGAGAAGTCAGCAGGGAGCAGATTTATATGCAAGCGAGAATATATTGTCAACTCTTAAAACTGCATTCTTAAAATCCAACCACATATATTTTCAGTTTTATGTAACACTACACCCCAGATACAGTCATTTACAGGTGCATTATTTTATAATACAAATCTCCCATTATTTGAGTTCATAACTGTTTCAAGCATGAGCCCTTATCCTTGGTTATTGTTTATTAGACTTAATTATTGAAAAATTTACAAAATTCTCAAATTAACAAACATTTGTTTTTGTCATGGTTGTTCTTTTAATTCGACCAGCAGCTGGAGCATTACTGTTAGCTTTCCTTCCAAACCTAAAGTCTGTTATTTTTGCCACTGATGCCACATTTGGTTGCCTTTTTACCGACTTTATGTCACTTTGGACTGACTTTTGTGTATATTCATTATCTCTATAATCTATCAAAACTCTGTTTTTTTTTTCTCATTATTATATAAACTCAAGATCATCGTCAGATCATATGTCAGTTGTCAGAAGCAGATTTTGCAAAACTGGAGAGGTACAGATCAAACTGACTAAAGTGTTTAACTATGGGCACATAATAATCTAAAGTAAACTACAACATGCTTTCAGTCATTAGTTTTTCTTTAATTATTTTTTTTAATATTTGATAGTTAAAATATTCCCTTTAAGACCCTCTGAGGGATCTTAAAATCAGCCTCCCAGGCCTTAAAGGAACAGTTCAGATTTTTTAGGCTTCGTGTTGCAAGGTTCTGAGCAGATATCTTACTAGCTGCAGAAAACGCTCATCTGTTCCCAGAGTTTTGAAACTAATGGCTTTGTCAGACCTTCTTGAAACAACTTCTATCCAAAAAAAAATATCTCAGCACTTCACACAGATTTGTGTTTGCATTAGATTGGTATTTACATAAAAAGTAAATGGTTTCCGTTCACATAGCCGCTGGCTACTTAAACCAGTTTTTACCAGACAATTAAAAATCTTTAAGCTCAATTCACAGAAAGGTGGGTAAGGAAGTGTCTTGCCCAATGGCCCTTTTGTCTGTGGCTTGAATAGACTGTGACTTTCATCGTAAAGATCTGCAGACTTTCATGCATCACTGTCTTTATGTGACAGCAGTTCAGGTTATGTAAGTTAACATGAACCACTTTGATAGATTTAAAATTAAACCTGTCAAATATTACAAACAATATATTTTCTCACAGCCATATCTAGCTGTTAGCTAGTTAGAATCTGCACCAGGTAAAACATTTACAGGTCATAACTTTTCAACAGAACATTTCCTCAAAAATTTGAAATTATACCTTTGTACATTTCACTTTAGTGGAGAGTACTTGTCGTGTTTATTTGTATAACACATTTCAGCAACAAGGCCGGTTCAAACTGGTTTACATGATTAAAACATAACATAAATAAACAAAAATTTCTTTCCATTGCAGTGGCAAAATAAGAGACATAATGGAAAGTTGGAAACCAGACTAGAAATTAATTTATGTTCCAGTTATTATTAATAAAAGGCAACTCTAAACAAATTTTTTTTTGCTTTAAATTTAAAGAAACTCGGTATTTCAGTAGTTATTTTACGATCAACAAAGCAGCTAATAAGTATTTTCTTTAAAATGTGGGATTCAATGACAGGCAGGAGTCATTTTTGTTTGGTTATTTGATTGTTTCTTGACTGAATAAGAGTTGTTTTCTGAGTGCTTTGGTTCAGTGCCAATGACTCTCCCTATAATTAGAGATAAGCAACATGTTTCGGGAATGTTGTAAAACAACATGCATTGGGGTGATGTAAAAATGTGGACTGAGTTTGCTCTCAGGCTGCACTGTGGTGCAGCTTTAAACACTCTACCTCAGCAAGATGGCCCAGTCTTCTACATGCATTTTCCTGTGCATGCATGAGTTCTCTCTGGGTTCCTCCCAAAGTTCAGAAATATGCATGTTTGGTTAAATGGCTACTCTTCAGGAGAGCGTCCAGGACGTACCCAGCCTCAAGACCAATGGCTGCTGGAGACAGGCACTACCCCCCGCCCCCCATGATGGGAGATGATTAACAGATAGAAAATGGATTTTAACACTCTGAACTTTTGCTCTTAATGGAAGAACCACTCCATTCATCTGGCAAGCTTAAAACAAGTCTGTGGATAACGAACTTCTGCAAAAAGGGATTTGATATAAAATAGCAAAACTACATTAATAGTGTGAGTGACTTCTCCATCCAGACTGGGGATCAGTTTCTGCCTCAAGATGAGGAGTTAAAGTTTCTTGGTGTTTTGTTCATGAGACATGGTAAGATCAGGAGGACTGATTGATTGCATGATTGATTGATTGATTGATTGATTAGAACCTCATCCCCAGTAACATGGGCACTGCTCTGGTCTACTGAGGTGAAGAAAGAGCTGAACCAAAAAGCAAAACTCTGGATATACCTGTCCATCTATGTTCCAACCCCGCATCTCTGATCCTGAGATATAGACGGGACTGAAAGTGCGAGATCCTGGATAAAAGTGGCTGAAATGTGCATCCTCTGTAAAGTTCTATATTCTGCAGAGTCCTGCTAATGACCTGATTGCGTAATTCAGGTGCGTTGAGACAGAAATACATCTAAATGTTGCAGGACATTGTTGGCCCTCAAGGACTGGCGTTTGAGACTCCTTCTCCAGATCATCCAGAGTCCTGGGTCCTTTCTTATGCTTCTGTCTCTTCACCTTTTCTTTAGCTGCATGTTCAACTTTTACTACCTCACATCCCAGATGCTTGTTTGACAAAATTCATTGGTGTGGGTGGGGGGGGAGTGGAGTGTTCAGTGGAAATAACAATGAATAAAATAACCAAAATAACCAAAATAAGCTTTGCCACACACTGGTCTTCCTGCTCCCTGCCGACTGCATATTTGTTAAGAGCATCATCAGGAACAGATGGATAAATCTTCACTGTGATTGAAGACAACATGGAATAAAGACTGAGGCGGCCATGGAAGAAGGCTGATTTTGTGTCTGCTCCATCAGTTCTGTGTTGATTTGGCCATGTTTCATCCTGCAGAAAAATCTCGTGAATATGCTCAGATTAGTGACAAAGTTCACCAGGTTTATTTGAAATGTTCTGGTATTTCACAAAGATCATGATGCAATGCACTTTAACAAGGATCCCACAGGCTTTGAAAGAGGAACAGGCCCACAGCATTACAGTTCATCCACCATACTTATCAGTGGGCATGTGATGAAATTCCACATAGTTTTGACGCTGTGTTTTAGGCCCAACCAAACTGGAGAGTTTGTTGCATTAAAGCTCTGTGCTTAGTCTAATCAGACCAAAGCACACTGTTCTAGTTAAAGTCACTAAAGCTACATTCACACAGCAGGTCTTGATGTTTTGATTTTTTTTTTGTGTGGTCATTCATTCTACTAATTAAAGACTTCTATGTGAACGGTTTACGACCCTAAACCAACCCGCAAGCACAGAAGACGAACATAGACGTCACACAGGAGTGAACTGTTTATGGAAGTAATAATGGATGCCGCCGTCCATGGATTGATTTGAACAATGGGAGCCGACAGGATTGTTACAAGATCATAACAAGACGAAGGAAGGTAATAAAAAGAAAGCACAACCAGTAGCAACGGCCTTTTGTGAAGAACTGACTACAACTTCTGTAGAGACGTCTGTTTGGATCCATAGTTGGAACCAGGAGTGGTGGGATTGTGATGTGATTTGCTTCACTGACACAGATGTCTTTCATAATTTTCATTTACAGCCATTGTTTATATCCAGATTTACCACGTCTGGCTTCTTCTGAGGCAGAATTATGATGTATATCTCACATCAATGAAGTAAAAGTCAGATAAAATGCGACATGATCATCCAGACTGCAGACCCTTTGGTACCACATATGGAAGTGGCACGAATTTTTTTGTGGGAGTGAAAAAAATTGGAAATAGGTCGTTCAGACAGCCATGAAAAAGAGGCATATGGCAAAGAAATCGGATTTGGGTCACATTTTCCTGTTGTATGAACGTAGTCTAAAGTATTTTGAAACTCTTTACATTTGTGATGGTAGGACAGTACGCATCTTTTTTCTGGAAGGTCTCTAAAACAACCCAGTTGACATGTAAATACTGTATAATAGTTTTTATGAAGCAGATACCACTCTTCACTGTTGCTATCTAGCAGTTGAAGATTGTTTTTTTTTTAACCTCCCTTTCGATCATAGCTCACTGTGCTTAATGCCAAGATCACAACAGCTCCTTGTCTAGCCTTGTGACCAGTGGCTAAAAGAAACTGGCCTAATGCACATCATATGTTCGACTGCTAATTAGAAGTTCTTGAAACTCTGATAACCTAATAAAAATGCAGTCTGAAAGTTTCAGTGTTCAATTCCAGCTTCTTCCACCACCACAGTTAATGCGTCCTTTGGCAAGGCATTTAACCCCAAGTTTTTAATGTGTACATGTTGGTGAGGGCAGCGAGCTGAACTTATGGCTTTAGAGTAAAAGCTCTTTGAGTGGTGAATGTGACTAAAAAACACTATATAGCTTTAGTCAATTAAATTAGGATAAAACCGAATCAGAATGTTTAAAATTCAACAATGAAGTATTTTGATGCTCTGAGGCTGCAGGGAAAGTATGAAAGACAGAAAGGATGATGAATACAGGATGAATTAATGAAAGGACAACATGTAAAGATGAAAGAGAACTGTGGAAGCAGTAATAATGCTGTTCGCAGAACAGCACAAACACAGCAATGATTAAGTTCACATTCCATGAGACAAAAATAAACCAGCCACTACGCTGTGTGTGTTGCACAAGAGAAGAGGCAAACAAAGCAATGCATACAACTCTGTTATCAGCCCAGCCCAGTTCTGTTTGCAGCTTTAGCTTCAGCTCCTAAAGGCTTTTTAAACAGCCTTTTATGGGCTGAAAACAAAGCCATGGGCTCGCCGACTTGTAACCGAGGGCTTTAAATGAGGCCAGTTCACAGCATAAATGGACCATGTCTGCTGACAACACCGACCGTGTGAGGAGACAAAGCTGTATCAGATAACAAGAAACTGTAATTTAACTGGAACAGAGTTGGTGCTGGACATGGTTCTGTCAGCGTTTCACAAAGAAGTTTGATGGAAACGAGACTGGCTCGCCGCTAATGGCGGACTGGATACTATCTGGCACAGAGCAACACAATAATTTCCGTCTCTTTCTGCTCTTAATAAACAGACACAGTGGTGCAGCAGCAAAGTGTGAGCACTGGAAGACCTGTACTATTTAAAGCAGAGCTAAAAGGCGGTAAGAGCCCGCTGTCCCGCTGGGGAGAGAGCCGCTTCCATTCTCTGTTAACAAAGTGTCCATTAGCCACAAAGGACGATGACCGGCTGCATTTGTTAGACTTAGATTTTTATTCTGGTCATACTTTTCTGGATAGATGAAAAGTTGCCGACCAGCAGGGAGGATGGTTTTCCTCATACCAACAAGGCATTAATGTAAGTGTTGTTTAGTTGAATTATCCATCCATCCATCCATTGTCTGTATCCGCTGGGGGATTGGTGAATCTCTGCAGCATAGATTTGGTGAGAGGCAGGCTACACCCTGGACAGATCACGAGTCCATCGCAAGGAAGCATAAAGACACACAGGAGAAAAAAACAAAACAAAACATGCACACACACACACACACACACACACTCCTAACCTAAAGACAGTTTAGAGACAAATTAACCAAACAGTCATGTTTTGGAACTGTGGGAGAAACCTGGATTTTTGCGTTTACAGGGAGAACATTCAGACTCCATGCAGAAAAATCCTAGTCCAGGATTTGAACCCTGGACCTTCTTATTGCAAGGCAACAGTGTCACAACCTGTGCAGCCAAATATAGATTTAATTAAAAAAAAAAAGAAAATATAATTCCCATACATAAAGCTCTGAATTAACAAACTCCACCATATATTAAAGATCTTGACACTATACATTAATTTGCAACTTTTTGAAGGACACCTGTTCAATCGAATGTTCATACAAATAGCAACTCAGTCAGTCACATGACAGCTACTTGACACAGGGATTTAGATTTGGGAAGAAGTTCAAACAGAGCATGACTTTGAACGCGACATGTTTGTTGGTGCTGGACGGGCTGGTCTGAGTATTTCAGAAACTGCTGATCTACTGGGATTTTTATCCATAACCATTTCTCAGGATTACATAGAATGGTCCAAAAAAGGAGAATGATGATCAAAAAGAGAAAGAGAAAAATGCCTTGTTGATGTCAGAGGTCAGAAGAATTTGAGATGATGGAAAGACAACAGTAGCTCAAATAGCCACCTGCCATAACCAAGATGTGCAGGTAAAACTCAACACATGGAATCCTGGAGTAGATGAAGCAGCAGACGACCACAGCGGCTGCTGCTAAAAACAAAAAAAATGAAGGCTGCAATAAACACAGGTTCTCCAAAGACAAGAACACATTGGTACAAGGTTGCCAGGTCTGAGGAGTCTCAATTTGAGCTGTGACATTTAGATGGTTGGGTTAGAATTTGGTGTAAACAACATTAGAAGCATGCATCCATCCTGCGTTGTATAAACAGTACAAGCTGCTGCTGGTGTAATGGTAGGAGAGATATTTTCTGAGCTTTTTAGAACCAACTGAGCATCATTTCAACACCCCAGCCTAAATAAGGCTTGTTGCAGACCATGTCCCTTTAAATGGGCAGTATTATGTTTTCCAGGCACATAGAGTCATTTTAAAGCACTATCAAGTAACTATGTTACCTTCCGTTTTTACAAAAATGCTGTATATATCAAATATGACTTAAAATAAATTTGACTTTGTATTTTAACACCTTAAAATTGGGTCTCTGTCTCTAAGAAAGTCCTGGTCTTTCTGAAACTCTGCTTTCAGGAGGTCATCACAACAGCAAACCCTTTAACAACCTTTCTTTTCAGCATTGCACTGAGAAATAGCTCGTATAATGAGCTCAACAGCTGCGCAGTTCCACCAGATGTTTGCTTATTGCTGCTGGCTAGTCTGAAGGAGCTGAGTGGGGAAGTCGCGAGGGAGGGCTGCTCTGTGTGGTGGAACCTCGGAAGCTTAGAAACTGCAGCTCCAAGGAGGAGCTGCATTTCGAAGGCGGCGCTATGTCCATCCAGGCACTTTGCACAGCTGAACGGTTGCCACAGAAGATTAAAGAATTTCTCAAACATGCATGAAAGAATCAAGGCAACACTCCAGGTATTTTTTTGATGAGGGAATAACATTATAACATGATGTGAATCTCAAAAAAGTCAATTTTACATAATACTGCCCCTTTAAAACCACAGCGTACCGATCTTCTCCAGCAGGATAATGCACCAAAGCTCAGACCATCTCAAACTGTACTCTCTGTACAATCATTAGATGTCAGTTCAATAGTACATATCTGAGACATGATGTAACAGATTTACATCACTGATATGCAGCCAACAGATCTGCAGCAACTGTGTGATGCTATCATGTCAAAATGGGCCAAAACCACTGCTTTCTAACAAATGTTTCTAACACCTTGATTAATCGATGTAATGAAAAGATATTGCAGTTCTTTGTTCCCAACGGAGCATCAGGTTTACTGGTGTTTCCTAATGGGAGGTAGATCTTTCAGTTTTTATAGGCTTTTCTCCAATGGAAAGGGCTCTTTTACGTAGAGGTTTAGGTTATTCTTAATGCATTGTTAATTATACTACTATTAGCTTAGCTTCAGCACTTAGCGACCCTAAGATGCCACTCTTTGCTTCAGTTTTCTAACAGTGATCTTTGGGGATTTTTTTTAACCTCTTTTCACATCCTGCTCAGTGCCTGGAGGCAAAAATAAATATGGGTCGTCATCCGAGCCATGTGGTCAGCAGCTAACAGAAATGGATATGCGCTCTGTAGGACTTATGGTAACAACTTTAAGACTTGTGATTTTGAGAAAAAAGAAATGTGGGATTTGTCCCAATTGAAGGAATGTAATCAAATTTAACACTGAACTTTCCAAATTACGCTACTATACCAAAAAATGTATCTATTTATTCAGAGAGTGCATTCTGGCTTATGGTTAGGCACACAATTCATGGTTCATCCTTTTGTTCTGACAAAAAAAAAAAAACCCAAACAAGTAAAGGGAGTATGTTTAAATCACATTCAGCACTCAGAAAGACCCGACACTATTGACTATGCAGCTGGAGAGATTAGAGTTGAGATTTAAAAGAAAATGCCAGGGTTATAAAAAGCAGCTGCAGTGTAATTACAATAATGAGGCGAATGTCTGCAGCCATGCAAATATTGCTTGTATTTGCGATGGCAGGCTCGGATAAATAAGTTCTGACAACATAATGAAAAGGAATTTGACTGAAGTCTCATTGAAATAAAAAAAAAAAAATGTACCAGCAGAGTAGTTGTTTGAATCTTGCAGTGAGAGCAGAGGCAGCTGCTCTGGGAGGAATGAATGGGTTTGTGTTTGTGTTTTTTTTCTCTGGCAACAAAGTTTTACGTAAAAGCCTTTAACATGCTGCCAGAGTGAGTCTGGAACAGGCTGGAGTTTGAACTGGTGGTGCTACAAATACACATGTAACAGCCTCTGTCTATAAAGTCAGGAGTGGAAAACATCAGATTTGCATCTCATTTGGTTCAACATCCTCTAGCTGTACTTGTTCATCATTTCTAGGGGCACTCCAAATGTTTAAATAGGTGGAGATGGTTGTTGAAATCAAATGGATGATCCAAATTAGCTGCTTATGAATTCATGCCCAGAATTCTTGATGCAGAAACACAAAAAGGGAAGTAACAATTCAGAAGAGTTCATTTTTAGCTATAAATTGAAGTAAAAAGAAATTTCATATAATATAAAACAATCTTTTTTTTTAACCTTTTTTTAGACTTCATTAAGTCTGATTAGCTTTTGTCATTCAGATTTTTCCACGTTTGATGAAACTGACATTTATGTTAAAACTGTTAATGTTCCTTTGGTGCTATTGAGCATTTATATTGAAAAATGACTAATTCATGTTTTGATCAAATAGCAAAGAAAAAGATACACAACCGTTACTCATTTTATAAAAAGTAATTTTTTTCTTCTGACTGTTCATGGTGCTGTCATGGGAACAGTAACCTCACCTTCTTTCAAGTTTAGGGTTTCACATCTCAGGAAGGACTGGTTAGCACTGATTCCTTGCAGCAAGAAGGTTAAGATTCAGGCTTGGGTTCATTCATGTTCTCTCTGTGCATGCATGCGTTCTCTCCAGGTGCTCCAGCTTCCTCCCAATGTCACAAAACATGACTGTTAGCTAAACGGGTTTCTCTAAAGTGCTTTAGCTTTACTTGTTGGACAGATGGCCTCACATTTGACTCTAGAGGTTTTTTTTATGTAAAGAGGAGCTCATTGTTGGCTCAGTGACTGCAAGGTTCCCAGGTCCAAATCATTACCCATCCACTTCTGTACTTGATAGCGGGTATCAGTTGTTTGTTCTGATATTCTGCATTTGGATTTCTCTGAACATGGTTTTATGAATTATGACCAAACATCTCTACTCTGATCTCAACTATCCACAAAAAGTCTTTCAAGAAGTTTTGTGTAACTTTTCAAACCTGAGTTGGGCACTGAGTTGGGTTTGGAAAGAAGACTATTTCTCCAAGCAGCCATTCTATGCAGTCCATACTTGTTCAGTCTATTTCTGAATGTCCTGTTCAGAAGAACATGATAAATGTCCACTCCTTGAAAGACTGGCAGCAGTCTAAATGTTTTCCACTCATGGACAGTCTCTCCTTGTAGAAGTAAAGACTTTAAATAGTTTAAAACGAACTTAAATACATTCCTAGATTGATGGGCAGGAAGCTATCACTTGTTGCTTCTCTAAAGTCAGTGCTGATGTCTTTCCATTTTGGCATTGTGGTTACATGCACTCATATGTTCCACAGCCAAAACCTGCCAAATCTCCTGATTTTATATAGTTGGTCACACTTGCTGATGATCAATTAGAGTGATTTTGATTAGCAGCACCTCTCTGCTACTTTCTCTCTTAAATCCTATGAAAACAGAAGGGGTGTACTTGGTTTTTCACACCACGGTTTCTTTATGTCATACTACTTCAAGATTAAAATTTTCAGAGTTCTCTGTCCTTTTAACCAGTTTTTAAACCAGTCATAAACACAAAAGTTCATTAATTGTTGACAGAAAGTTTTCACAGTGGTCACAAAAAAACTGTAAGAAAAAGGTGGATGGATAGAAACACGCAGAGACGGATGGATAGATGGATGGACAGATGACGGATGGCTGTATTAAAGTTTAGGAAATGGGATAGAGGATAAAGTCTGAAAATACAAATATTTCTACATACTGCATCATTTCAACCAAGTTCAATCCTTTTCCTGATTTTTCCAGACTATGTATGAATCCTGCCACGACTTTCTCCTTTTGGAATCACTTTTGTTTAATAAATACTGACAATCTCTGCAATCTGTTGTGTATTTTTAAATGAATGAGTTCAAACATAAATAATTTTTAGAACCTGGTAAAGACCACATTATATTTACTTGGATCTGATCCACTTTTATCCAAAACCCTGGAATTTGAACACTGTGTGCCCTCTTTTTATTAAGACTTTGAAGCTGAAACACATCCTGCACATCTCCAATATGAACGTAACGACATCAGGGAGGCCTCACGCAGGTGTTTGACATGTTGAAATCATGCAGGTTCTCTCTACCTGCAGGACCTCGGTGCCCGGCTGCTGCAGAAGCTTCACAGTTCTTCCCCCAGCCGTTTTCTGTCCACGACCGTCATGCCAGGTTAGGTTCCCACCAGTCCGCCGACTCAGCTGGTGCTTGAAGTCCTCGGGCAGAGCCCTGTACTCCACAGCGGGCCTGCAGAAACTGAAACTGGAGGCAGCTGGAGAGACAATGTTGAGAAGAAATAAAACAATCAGTTCTAGACTCTGCGTGACTTCAAAACAAAAGCCTGGACAGGGTTGACGTCACTATGTAATGCATGCTCTGACCTGCTCCATTAACCGCTGCAAGCCTTTGAAATCCAGAGCTCAGGTGGTACAATTACCTATAGTGAAAGGCTGGTAAGCAGATGTCACAGCAGTGAGACAAGCCAATTTCTCATCATTATGAGGAGGCCTGCAGGCAGAGATCCCAGCCCCCTCAACAGCAGGTGGCTTCTACACATCCAGTAATTAAACAGTGTGTAACTATAGTAAACACGATGCTGCTGGCACAGATTCTGGCAGAAAGCAGTGGATCATTATTGATTCATGAGCCAGATTGGACGGATTTTCTCACTTTGAAAAACATGTGTGCAGCTGTATCAGTGTGTGCGCGCTAATGTGCATTTTCAGGATATAAAGTTGACTGACACAATTTGAAAGGAGGGCCAGAAGGAAAGTCAGGGGGAGCTGGTTTCTGAGCAGATGAAAGAGTGTCTTGGTGAGTTTTTAGCGCTGTGTCTTTCCTCTCTTGTCATTCAGGCACTCCCGCTGAGCAGCAGGCCCCGACTGAGTCCAACAGTCATTAAGGCATCCCAGCAACATCAGGTTATCAAGAAGAAAACTCCGCATGCCGGTTCGTTTCTTTGAAGCTTTGCTGGAACGCGTGCTCTGGCTCACGGTGCTTCTCTGTGAGGCTGCAGATGTAAACACTAATACTCCCCTTTCACTGCTATAAAACATATAATTAAAACCATTTGTCAGAGGGTTTTTTCGTTTTGATATCCTCTTGTTTTTTCCCTTCTGTGGGAGGAAAATGTCCTCATTAACTAAACTGCAAACTGCTTTTTCAGAGAGCAAACATTTTCAGTGCAGCCTGATTACTGTTTGTTTAATTTTGCTGCAGATAAAAGCTCCTCTTGGTTAATTTTGACACTAAAAGCCCTGAAGTCCTCTCAGAAATCTTAGCTCTGACTCTAAAAGGAAGTTTTGGAGAAACTTGAGCTGAGCGGGAGAAAAAACTGACTGGGCTTTGATGAAATTGCAGATGCTGATTTATGCGTTTCAGCACCCTGTCACTGTCCATCAGCAGATTGTGACCTGCTTTGATTCCAGCATACAGCTTCCCCTGCAGGTGTCTATGTAAGCTACCCTATAGGTTAAAAGCAACCCAGTTTTTGGCTGATAATGGATGCTTTGACCTCAGTGGTATCTCTATGAGAGCGCACAGGAGGCGCTTTGTTACCAGCTGCCTGCATTTACGCGACAAAACTGGTTTGACAAGTGACCAAACCGGATCTCGTACGTGCAATATTCAAACTAAATGCAGCTTCTTCTGAAAAACACGAACAAGTGATCAGCAGAGAAATATAAAGCTTCCTACCGTCCACAGCCATGGTGAGTCCGAGCTGGAGCGAGTCTAGTGAGTATCTCCCATGGTGTCCGCGGAGCGACGCTCCTCTCCGCCTCTCCAACAAAAAAGTTTCAGAGCGGGGGAGCAGCGTCGCTCCACATCCTCCTGGTTCTGGTGGTTAAATCCTGGCAAACCAGCTGACGTCCTGCGCGGCTGCCGGTGCGAATGCGAAGAGTGGGCTGAAATCACGGAAGACGCGCAGGATTATTTCCCTGAGACAGGTTCCACGAGCTTCCTGCGCGTGCGCCTCCTTCTGTGTATGTTTTGGGGGGTTTTTTCTCTCGTGAGAATGACGCGCGCTGCTGTTTCTCAAGAGCACGCTCGGGCGCGGTGAGCTCAAAGAGCGGCCCCGGGCCCTGTAATTAACGCAGCTCGTAGAGACCGAGAAACAGCGCGGATGAAAAGGCTTCTCATCATCTCTGCAGCATCCACCAGAGGGAATTCCCGTCTGCCTTTCCTTATAGAAAGGGAGCTCTGTGCGGGGCCCCGGTTTCTCTCTCTGGTGGACCTTTTAGTGCAGAACAGCTGCAAGACAGAGAGCCTATCACTAAGTACTTTGCCTACTTCCACCTGACCTGGTCGTACGGTAAAGGCTGGTAAGCTGCTGTCAGCAATAATCACCGTCATTATTATAAGATCATCTAAAACCAAGTGTAACCTAAAACGATTTAAGGAGGAAATTCATAAGGATTTAAATATTAACACAATATTAGAGCTTTTATGGTAATAAACATTAGTGTAGAGCTCCAAATTTCACATTTTTCCAGACTCGAATGAGGAGAACTCTTAGTTACAACCATAAATATATAAGTGTTTGACTGAATTTACTGGTTCTAAAAGGTTAACACGAACCAATGGATGGATAGATGGACTAGAACAAGAACACACACACACACACACACACACACACACACACACACACACACACACACACACACACACACAATGTTTTCATGCTTTCCCCCCAAAACTTATCCTTAACTGAAAAATGTACATATTAAATTAATCAGTTTTACAGAATGTGAAAGAATCCAGTAAAAGTGAAACATCGCACTGGAGTGCAGCTGAATTAGCCGGGTGTGTGTGTGTGTGTGTGTGGGGGGGGGGGTTAAGGCAACAAGTTTAAGATGATAATGAACTGCATACCTTAAATGTGATCCAGATTTTTAGACTTTTATAAAGCTTGCTACTAAACGAAATAAAGAAAACATGCTGTGTAAAATCGTATTTTAAGCGAGCAGCAACAAAAATTGCCAATAAACGTAATAAAGATGAAAGAAAATACGTTTTTTTTCTTTTTTTTCTAATATTGGGTTTTTCAGTGTTTTCACTGAAGTATCTAATCATAGCTGCCTCCTCTGTGCCTGTATTTGGGTCCTCAAGAACCATCATTACAATGCTCTGATATTATTGTTGTTGTTTTTTTAAGCTAGCGGGAAATAAGTAAAGACATACATCTCAAATAATCAAAATATTTTAATGAACATCCAGTCAAAAATAGTTTTGACTGACGTTTGATTAGTGAAAAATTACCTATGGTGATGCTCAAATGTCACTTATGTA
Organism: Anableps anableps; assembly: GCA_014839685.1. Classification (NCBI taxonomy): domain Eukaryota; kingdom Metazoa; phylum Chordata; class Actinopteri; order Cyprinodontiformes; family Anablepidae; genus Anableps; species Anableps anableps. The sequence goes on along the minus strand of CM026071.1, from coordinate 31,563,165 downwards.
CAATTAAATGCATTTAAATTGTGATGTGCTGCCCTCTAGTGTAGTTAGGCCAGTGGTTTTGAATGTTACAGTCCCACAACTGAGAATTTCCCACTTCAGGAAGGCTACAGTAAATCAATCAGGCTAAATCATTCAGAGGCTTCTGCAGACATCAAGCGTTGAGTCAGGCGCTTTGGAGCGGGAAAACATCTCGAAGACACAAAAACATGCAGAAAGTGAGGGACCCAGTGGAGACACAGCACAGACGTTTGACAGGTTTACTTGACAGGACCTTTTATGGTAAGAAACATTAGTGTAGAGCTCCAAATTTCATGTTTTTCCAGGACCATAGAGCATCCTCCATTGGATGTTTGGGAACTGCTCAGAAATGGCTCAGAAAACTGTAGCTCAGCCAGTCACTGAGACAACAGAGGAGGAAGAGTCAGGAGACAGAAGAAACTGGTCAAAGTCTCAATGACAGATTAGCTGTTTTCAGGCTGGAACACTGTGAGAAAAATGGCAAGAAACACTCTGGTAGGAGGCTGTGGAAAACATGGGAGTTTAATACAGGAAGACACAGGTGCAGACAGTGATGAGGCTGTAGAGGTGATGCATTCATTGTAAACTCATGAAACACAAAACAGGCTCAAACTATGACAATGTCAAATTTTGGAAAACTGGTTTATGCTGATGTCTGCATAAAACTAAGCACAGAGAAATGCAACAAGCAAACACAATACACACCAATCATTATTCTGTTTCCAAGCATGTCTTTAGCGATGTAAAATCTTACACAAAATACAACAGGTTATCTGTAAAAGTTAAAGGGGCAGTATTATGTAAAATTGACTTTTTTGAGCTTTACGTCATGTTATAATGTTAGTCCCTCATCAAAAACATACCTGGAGTGTTTCCTTGATTCTTTCATTCATTTTAGAGGAATCCTTTAATCTCCCGTGGCAACCGTTCAGCTGTGCAAAACGCCTGGATGGACCTAACGCCTTTGAGACCCAGCTCCTCCTCGGAGCTGCAGTTTCTAAGCTTCCGAGCTTCCCCCTCACAGAGCACCCCTCCCCTGCAACTTCCCCACTCAGCTCCTTCAGACTAGCCAGCAGCAATTAGCAAACACCTGGTGTAACTGCGCAGCTATTGAGCTCATTATACGAGCTACTTCTCAGTGTAACGCTGGTAAAAATGTTATTAAACAGTGAGGTGTTGTGATGACTTCCTGAAGGCAGAGTTTCAGAAAGAGCAGGACTTTCTTAAAGAGACAGAGACCCAATTTCAAGGCGTTAAATTACGAAGTCAAATTTATTTTAAGTCATGTTTGACATATACACAGCATTTTTGTAACAATGGTAACATAGTTACTTGATTGTGATGTAAAATGGCACTATGTGCCTGGAAAACACATAACACTGCTCCTTTAACAAAAAAAATTAAAATCTTTGGAAAATGCATTTCAAGAATGCAAAATAAAGCTACAATTTCCATTTAACTCTCTCAGTATTATCACACCTTTCTGTTGTTACATGTAGCACATTTGACATGTAACATTCTATGTTTCCTACACCGATGAGGTGACAGAAGTGAGTAATAATGATTATCTCCTTATCATGACACCTGTTAGAGGGTGAGATATAAAAGGCAGAAAATAAACAGTTTATTTTCAATGTTGATGTGTCAGAAGTTGGAAAAACGGCCAAGAGTGAGAATAGGAGCAGGACAGACAGGTCAGGGTGCCATTTTACCCTATGAAAGAAACAGCAATGGAAACATGAGCATCAAAACTGGAACACAAAGGGATGGAAGAAGGTGGACTGGACATGGTATCAGAAAGCACTGCAAGAACAAGGCAAGCTGACAGGGCGGGGCAGTGTGATGCTTTGGACAAGGTTCTGCTTGGAAATCTTGGGTCCTGCCTTCCAAGGGGATCTTACTTTGACACATACCAACTACCTAAGCACTGGCTGAAGACCATGTATAGCCTTTCAAGATAACCGTATAATGGCTGTGGTATTTTTCCATCAGGATGATGCACCCTTCAACAAAGCAGAAATGGTTCAGGATGGTTTGAAGAGCACAATAATCAGTTTAGGATGTTGAATTTGTCTCCAAATTCTCCAGGTCTTAGTCCAATCGAGCATCTGGGGGATATGCTGCGCAAACAAGACTACAGAACTTCAGCGCCTGCTGCTAACATTGCTACCAAATACCACAACACACCTTCAGGGCTCAGAACTGTTTTGAGTATATAACTGGGTGTATGGATACTGTATTTAGTGATAACAGATGTAAATTCTAGCTGTTATCATTTATGGTAATATTAACCAGGTTTTATTCTAAATTATTAACACATTTTCCCAGCTTAATAAGCTTTAAGGTTAATTTCTCAAAGTAGTTTCTTTTTTGTTTTTTTCTGAAGCTCATCATCCAGACATGGGGTATAAAAAAGGATTACAGTCAAATTCTGGTTTCCTCTGGATTAAGAAGTCATCTTTTTCAGCTGTAGATGCAAGAAAACGGTTTAGTTTAGACCTACCGAGGCGCTTCCTTCCAACTCATTTAAAATGGTTGCCACAAAGCTGACAGCCACTGAGGTGCTTCCTACCACAATTAGGCATCCAAAACATCACCAACAATCTAATTAATGACTGCTGACCTTTTATTAAAACAGAGATGTTTTGCACATTTTCTTGATAACAAGGAAAAGCTGCTTTTAATACTTTAAACGTGGTTCTTCTTAAACTTTAAGCATGGGCAGATCTGGCCTGATTAGAGCTCAGAAAGATGAAAGGAACTCCTTGAATTAATAGTTTCCACAGAAGAGATCAAAGAACATCCATTATTAATACTATACATCCGAGGTTCATGCTGAGCTGCTGCTTTTTGTTTTAAAGTTTTACCAAGATTTTTCCCCATGGTAATTTTTTTTCTGTTTCAGGCAGGAAGTCTGGACCTGTCAGTTAAACATATTTCAAGTTACTATGGCCACAAGGCAGAGCTAATGATTTTCTTATTGAGCAATCATGCTGCTTGTTGCTGGAAGGTGTTAGTGAGAAGAAAAGGTCAGCAGAGAAACTGAGTTAGCAGCACTGCTCTCCGTACAGTTCTGTGGCTATTGCTGGTTTTGAGGAACGTGTTTACGCCTAAATCCCCATTATGTGGAAGTGGCAAATTAAATAAGATCAACAAGATCTGTCTTTAAAGGGACTGAGTCGTTTCACAGCTGGCATTCACCTGTAACATAACTGGCTGCAATATAATCAGTCTGTTTTTTAAAGGTGCAGTATGTAACTTTTACAAAAATGTGTTTTTTTTCTATGTGTTAAAATTGTCACCATGTCATGACAGTATGGTATGAGACAGATAATCTGTGAATAGATTGAGCTCCTCCACCGCCTGAGCTACTACTGTCCTCTAAAGAAATGCGCCGCTCCCGACCTAAAACAACCAATCAGAGCCAGGAGGAGGGGCTTAATGCTGTCAATCAACCTCATGTATGTGCTGCTAAATGTACTGATGGTGAAAAAACAACTTATCGTTCCAGGAAAACTGCTGGGTATGCTAACTAGCCTCAGCATTTGTGACAGGCTATGCTGTTATGATCCAGCTCCAGCATTGCAGAATGCAAGGGGGAGTGTGTGAGCGGCGCACTCCCCCTTGCGCCAATACACCACTCTGACTGAGTGGTGTATTTCTGCAAATTAATACTGGGAGCACTGGGAGAAGGCAGAGGAGCTTGATTTTTTCATACATTATTTGTCTTATACTGTCATGATGATAATTTTAACAAATATGTAAAATGACATATTTTTCATAAAAGTTACATACTGCAGCTTTAAAAGGTGAGCTTGTACCATAATATAAATGGACTTAAATTTGACACTTTGAAACAGGGGTGCAGAAGCTGAATCCTCTAGAGCGAGAGGTTGGGGCTTTTCTGATTGCCGTTGGCATGGTTTCCTGTCATGGGCTCATGAACTAGTTTATAAATACCAAAACATTGGGGATAAAAATCTGGTGACCTCTGCTAGAAAACTACAAAATGGGCCATCATGAAGTTTTCCAAAAGGAATGATCTAAATAAACACAGCGATGGTTCACTAGACACAAAAATCAGACCTAGCTGTAGAGAACAGAGGATAAGAGAGCAGCCAGGAGTCTGGATGATTAAGAGAGATTGTCCAGAAATTAATGGCCAGGTTTCTCTCTGTGTGCTCCAGCCTTGTGAAGTGCTACAAGAGACAACTAAACGCTAAGAGGCACCAGTGATTTTGTGAAAAAAAAAAAAAAAAAAAAATCCCTATTATTTAGATTTCCTAATGTTGGATTTGAATAAATATGCCAAAATGAAATGTTAGATTTGTTCTAACACATTATAGTGTAAGGTTAAGCTACTGCAAAAAAGATGCAGTTACAAACAAACAAACAAACAAGACTCTGTGGTGACTCTAAGCTTCCCTATGTGTGAGTTTCGGTGTGATTGCTAACTGTCTCCAAATGTGTACACACTGCTGCTGCCATCTGTCAGCAAGAGTGTGAAGTGTGCCGTGACGCCCAGAGCTCCCATGTGGCAACTAAATGAGGTTTGTTCTTCTCTAATGACATGTTGATGTCTCTGAATAAATACATTTTTGCAAATTAAAAAAAGCCCCATATGTGTGAAATTAAACAGAAGACAGGTTTGTGAAATTTACTGCATGGATGTGAACATACAAAAGTCAGGTCTAAAACAAACAATGCAGACGTAACAAACAGGTATCCTGTAAATAAAAGCAGCATAAATGTATCTTTATTTCCCTCTGGAGAGCACTTCTCCTCGTTAGATGTTGGACTAAACCCACTGATAAATTAAGGAGTAGTTTTCAGAAATATTTCTTAAAAGAAAAAAAAAAAAATGATCAGCTTGGTTCCTGCTCCAGCTCAGTGCTGCAGTAATGTGAGACAATACTGTCTGGTAAGTGTTACCAAAGCCACACTGTCAAGACACCAGCTAAAGTGATTAACAGGCCGGTCCAGAATCTGGAGCATTATTGTTAAAATCAAACTGAAATAAGGTGTGGACAAAGAAAAACACAGCCCTCCATCTGCTGCACAGATTCCTGCTCACACTTTCACACTTGGCCTCGCCCTGTTCACGAAGTGGCCGAGCTGAGAAGTCCATGAACTGCGAGAGTTTTGACACGAGGAGCGTGACGTGCAGGTGAGCAAGGCTGGAACAGTTGGGACTGTGTGATGCCACTGAAGGGAAACTCAGGGTGGGGTCGCCTCCGTCCTGCCCTGCAGAATAAAGCTGGGCTTGTTTCGCAGCAGCAGCAGAGCTCTGGTCCGAGAATGGCTGCTGTGCAGCATGTTTCACGTCATTCAATGGGACCTTGTTTGTTAGTGAAGAGGGCCAAAGAGCGCATGGAGAATATGTAGTAAACACACACTGTTTTGTTTCTGAGCTGATTTGGGTGTTTCTAAGTGAAAAAGGTGTAATCTGGAAGAAACAGTGATGCAGGAAACTGCTTTGCTTCAAATGATCTGCAGCTAAATAATGAACACAGGTGACTTGTGTTGTACAGAAGAAGGTGTCAGCAAGACATTTGGCAGCAATCTCAGGCAGTAATAGGTGTAAATATATAAGCTGAACACCTGAAGTTAGTGTATATTTTCTTGTTAACATCTTTACTTGTTTCAAATTCCAGTGTTTTATTAATTTATTTTAATGATTATTTTCATTCAGCACTTTGGTCCGTGGCTGCTGTTTTTAAAGGACTTTATAAATAAAGCTGGTTTCACTATATTACCCACTAAAGCACTTTTAAGCACTGTAAAAAAAAAAAAAAAAATCTTCACATCTGACATTTTTGTATGCTAAAATGTCACAATTAGAGCTGTTTAACTGGTGTATATTAGTATACTCATTTATAATACCTCCATATTGTTTAACAGCATTTCACAGCTGGGGCCCACCTGCTTCAAGGTTAAAAGTGGGTTTGTAGAAAGCATTCTCCATATCTTGGTTGCAACAAGTGGTTATTTGAGCTACCAAAATAACCACTGACTGGTTATCCATTTGAACCAGTCAGCCTTTTCTCCTCTGGTTTCTGAAATAAACACACAGCAGCTGCTCACTTGATATTTTCTCTATTTCAGATCATTTAGACCTGAGAGATGGCTTTGCGCGAAATTCCCAGCTGTTTCTGAAATGCTCAGACAACCACCATGGCACTAGGGCTGCAACTAACGATTATTTTAGTAATCGATTAATTGAATAAAAAATTGGCACATGCTGCAGATGTTTCATTAAACCACTTCAACATTTTTATGCAATATTAGAAATACATTAAAATGCAAATAAACATAAATTCCTGTTTTAATAAGAAAATAAACATGTTTCAATAACAGGCTTGTGATGACTGCATGGCACTAAAATGTGACTAAGTTTAACTTGCTTTGAGGTAGAAAGGGACATTTTGTCAAACAAACAGGCTACTTGGCCTGTTTTCTATACTCTGGGTGGTGAACTTATTAAAAGTGTATAAAGACTTGTGTTGTGAATGAATGTGTGGTCTTGTGGGGCAAAGCACTCAGGCCTGGGTGTGCACTGTCACGGTCTTAAACACAGAGTGTTTGTTTGTGTTTGCTCCAGGTTCTGGAGGTTTACTGTTAAGTCAGGTTTAAAGCTCTGTGGGTGTGTGAAGTTAAAAAGTTTCTCAATTTCTCTAAACAGCCTTTAGAAAACCTCAACATTGCCTTCAAGGCTGAGCCGATATAACCTGAAAAAAAATTGGCAACAAACAGTACAAATTGGTATGTGGTTAATGGGCTCTAAAGATTCATCTTTACATTTCAGTCATCTTCAGGTGGAAACTATTGTTTCCTGAAGGTTTGCTGAGAAAAATGTCTTAAAGATTTCTTGTTAAACTTAAATGTTAATTAAAACTTTTGTTCGGTTTCAGAGAAACAGGATGAAATAGAGACACATTATGGCTTAAAAATGTGCCCTGAATGATAAAAGCACAAAGACTTTTCTATTTTGAAGTTTTTACAACAGAGAACTTGGATAAGAAATCCACTTCAGTTCAAAAATGATTTATTTCTCCCAAATGGAAACTAAATAGATGAGTTGATCAGAGGAACATCTTACTTTGAGCTGTGCTGACAGGTAGAACAGGTAAGGCTGAGATGGTTTGATTATGTGCAGAGGAGGGATAGTGGAGAATTTGGACAAAGCATGTTGAATTTGGAGCTGCCAAGGTGAGAGAAAAGAAGAGGACTGCAGAGAAAGTTCATAGATGTGCTGAAGGAGGATTAGCAGAGGATGTTAGGTCACCTGAGGAGAGCAACCCAAAGAAGAAGATTGGTTTGATTCAGAAAATTAGCCAAACAACGCGGCAGGGGACATCATCATAGCATAGCACAGATGTAATGTTAACACAGCTCCTTCCAGACACACTGGAAAAGTAACACAAATCCAACCTTTAACTGGAGAACATTAATTTTGTTGGAAAAAAAAAAATACATAAAGAAATAACTGATTCAACAAATTCACCTATGTCACTTTTTCGCCCAAAACTAAGTCTTCTATTACATTTGACCAGGTTGGAGCATATTCAGATTGGCACAGTGGGTCAAAAAAGTATTTAGTCAAGTTAGTGCAAGGCCTCCTACTTAGAAAGATGAGGTCTGCAAATTTCTTCATAGGTACACTTCAACTCTGAGAGGCAAAATGAGAAAACAAAATGCTGGAACTCCCTTCCTCCATGCAGATCTCCTCTAGAGCAGTGATGTTTTGGGGCTATCGCTGGGCAACACAGATTTTCAACTTCCTCCACAAGTTTTCTATGTGTTGAGGTCTGGAGACTGGCTAGGCCACTCCAGCACCTTGAAATGCTTTTTAACGGAGCCACTCCTTTGTTGCCCAAGCGGTGTGTTTGGGATCATTGTCATGCTAGGAGACGCAGCAACGTTACAAATTCAACGCTGTCACTGATGGATGAAGGTTTTGGCTTAAAACCTCACGATACATGGTCCCGTTCATTCTTTCCTTAACACGGATCAGTCGTCCTGTTCCCTTTGCGGAAAAACAGCCCCAAAGCATGATGTTTCCACCCCCATGCTTCACAGTAGGTATGGTGTTCTTGAGATCCAACTCAGCAGTCTTCCTCCAAATACGATGAGTTGAGTTTTTTTTTACCAGAAAGTTCTATTTTGGTTTCATCTGACCACTTGATATTCTCCCAATCCTCTTCTGGATCACCCATATGCTCTCTGGCAAACTTCAGACGGGCCTGGACATGTACTGGCTTAAGCAGGGGCACACGCGAGGACACGTGGTGTGTTACTGATAGGAGCCTTTGTTACTTTGGCCCCAGCTCTCTGCAGGTCATTCATCAGGTCCCTCCGTGTAGTTCTGGTATTTTTGCTCAGCGTTCTCATGATCATTTTGACCCCACAGGATGAGATCTTGCGTGGGGCCCCAGATCGAGGGAGATTATCAATGGTCTTGTATGTCTTCCATTTTCTTACAATTGTTCCCATTCAAACCAACCTGCTTGCCTATTGTAGATTCACTCTTCCCAGCCTGGTGCAGGTCTACAATTTTCTTCCTGGTGTCCCTTGACAGCTCTTTGGTCTTGGCCATGGTTGAGCTTGGAGTCTGACTATTTGAGGCTGTGGACAGGTGTCTTTTCTACAGATAACGAGGTCAAACAGGTGCCATTAATACCGGTAATGAGTGGAGGACAGAAGAGCTTCTTAAAGAAGTTGTTACAGGTCTGTGAGAGCCAGAAATCTTGCTTGTTTGTGGATGACCAAATACTTATTTTTCACCATAATTTACAATTATGGTGGAAAAAATTATTTTAAAAAAATTCTTTAAAAATCCTGAAATGTGATTTCCTGGATTTTTTTTCTTCTCATTTTGCCTTTCATAGTTGAAGTGTACCTACACACCTCTCTCATCTTTCTACGTAGGAGAACTTGCACAATTAGTGGCTGACTAATTACTTTTTTGACCCACTGTACTCTTGACCATCCTTTTTTGCACAATCCCACTCGATCGTCCAGGCTCCTGGGTTTTCTTTTAAACTCTTTTGTTCAACTTATTCCACAGGTTTTCTGTAGGATTGTGGTCTCCGAACAACGATCACTATGAAATAGTTTTGATTCTGTATCTGGTGAACCATTTATTACCAAATGAGACAAACTTTAGATGAAAAAATCAAGCAAGGAACTTGTTAACTCACTTCCAAGAACCATGAAAAAACTCTGAGAAACAAACAACGACCCATTTTCAGTTATCAAGTCAACTGATTTAAAGTAAAAAATAGAAAATCAGAGTATAATGAAGTGATCAAGATGATGATGGCCTTTGGTGAAGAAGCAGAAACACAGGATTATAGATCCTTCTAATCAACAGTGGGCATGTGCTGCTTTTCCACATGTTCATCCTTTTTTTTATGTAAGACCCAGCCAGAGAGCCAAAAAGCTCGATTTTACTCTCTTCACATGGTTCCAGTTAAAGTCCTGTTAGCCTTTAGCAATTTCTACAAGTTTACATCTTTGATGGCATGACAAAAAGGCTGTTTGTTGGTATACCTTTCAAACAGTCAGTTGATGTGTAAGTGCTGTGTAATTGTTGTTATGAAGCCTTGGTGACCTGAAAATGCAGTGAGTTTATTTTTTTTCCTGCTTCCATTAGCATCCTGATCTCTGTGTTTGGTAGGAGAGACCCTTGGATCCTCCTTGTTTTTTCACAGTTTCTGCTGTTCTGAACCTTTTAATTATTACTCTGACTGTAGATATGAGCAAGTTCAGGCAAGAAAATGTCTTCTTGTAGACATTTCCTGACTTATAAAGATCAACACACATTTGCCATGCTTGAATGGCATGTTTTCATGTTTTTCCCACTTTGAAGAAGGGCTAAGAAGAATACACCTCCTAACAACACTGTATTTATAACACAGGGAAACACAAAGTCACAGATTAAGGTTCCTAAATACTCTGAACAATTTACAAATATTACGTTTATCTTATAGGAATTGCTAGTGGTGCCAATACTTGTGGCACCACTAGCAGATTTTGTTCAAACAGATTTTTCTTAATGGGCAATTTTATCCCCCACTGAATTAAAAAGTGCTCAAATTAAAGGGTACCTGCTACAACAACAAAAGCTAAAATCATTTAAGGCTTCTGTTACTCATCTTTACCAGGGGTGTCAATATGAGTGGATGCTGTTTGTAGATTAAATGGTTTTGCATGGATATATTTCTGTGTATAAATTGCATCATAAAGTGCCTTGAGACAACATTTGTCATATAAATAAACCAAGTTAAAGATGGAAAGATGGACAATAATGTGGATATCACACAATGGCTCACAGGGACTATGCTAAACAGTGCAACATTTCTGATCTAAATCTAAAACAAACATGCGATTAAGCCATCTTTATTTCACTCTTGTATTTTTTTTATGTAAATACAAGAACATGAAATTATCTATGTGTTCCAAAAGCTAAATACAGCTACAAATTACTTATTTTAAGACAAAGGTCTTCAGTTGTACTCTGAGGATGTGGTGTGTTATTTTTTCCTTCTGACATCACCATGGGAAAAAAGCTAATATGGGTTCAGCCTCAGCAATAACTGGTAAAAGAAGCATTCAGGCTGAATGTTTAATAAAAACTGGATTTTCTACAAAGCTTAATGGAGGAAAGCTTCCCAGATATGAGAGTAACTTAAGCTTTTGGTGTTTTTTTTTTTTTTCTTTTCATGTAGTTCATTGTCACTCTGGTGTTACATCTGAGGAGGATTAGTGGGAGGAGATATGCAGATGGTGCCAGGGAGAGCTATTAGTGGTGTCTGAAGTCCTTCAAACCCACAGTGGACTGCTGTCACTCGAACAGAGTCCACCTCAAACAGCAGCAAGTTCAGCAGTCCTTTTTTATTCTGCTAATATTCCCATTGCCTATTTTTTCACAGAAAGACTTAAGTAATTTGAAAATATTTCATCATCCTGGAGTTAAGTAGGATTTTAATAGCTCTTCCTGGAGGAATACTGTCTTCTGTGCTATTTTTTTCTTTCAGACTGATTTTTAATTTTTGAATGATGCATTTTGCAGTTGTGATCAGTTTGTTTTTCCCACTGGTTGAAGCCAAGTACCACAATTCATTCCCAGTTCACCAGGAGCTCAGTCCACACCAGGAACAACTGAAACCCACCAGCAGACACAGGTAAGTTCAGCTCCTCTATGGAGATATGCACTGCAACACATTTTAAGTAAAGCTTTTACATCTGTAGGTTGTGGTATCAACTTTCTTTCATTTGTCATGTTTTATGTACGCTCTTTAAAAGGAACCACTGTGCCTACATCACTGAGAAGACAGTGTCCTTCACCGTCCAGGATGGGGTAGCACCATATGTGAAGGCTGAATACAACAAGTGTTCCTGGGCCAAAAAATGCCCAACTCTCCTGTAAGTGTAGACAGCAGCTTGTATTACATATGTGGCTTCAGAGCTTTGACAAAGTGACTGATAACTCAATGTTTTGCTTAGGTATCGCCTGCTCTACAAGCCGATGTTCAAGGTAGCACATAAAACAGTGACAGAACTAGAGTGGCGCTGTTGTCCTGGGTACTCTGGTTATAACTGTATGGAGGGACAGCAGATTTACCAGCATCCAATCAGAATGATGCCACCATTCAAGGGTCCACCAATGAAAGGCCCAGAGTTTAGAGGGCTGCAGCACCAAGGGTCCATGTTCAAAGGTCCAATGTTCAAGGCTCCACCTAATAATCCTGCTGTTAAACCGAACCCCTGGAGTCAACCGAAACAACCTCCTACCAACAGTTTCAGCTCCTACCCACTGCCTCACTTTGGGCCACCAAAGTCCTCCTCTTACCCCGACACCTCCTTCGAGTCTTACCCACCAGAACCTCAGCCAGCACCAGAATACCAGGAGCCACATCTTACAGACAGTGATCAAGAGCATGAGAGGGAATATAACCAAAGGCCAGAGGATGTTATCGCAGAGGAAACGGCAGCACCTCCTTCTGGAGAAGAACAGCCAGAGGGGAAGATCACAGGTAACTCTCAAAAACGACAAAATGAGTGAACTTACACATTTTTCCTCACATGGCAACCTAAAAAAAAAAAAAATCATTCAAGCTGCAATTAGTGTTATTTGTTTACCTTTTAGGCCAACCTCTGGAGAGTGAGACAGAGGAGAGGATATTTCGAATAGAGGAGGACCTGCGGCATCTGAATCATGGTCTGGAGACACTCAGGGGAACAGTGTCTGGACTGGAGAATAGCCTGAGAGCCTCGCTGAGAGAGGATGCTAACAGGATGCTGTTAGCTCTGCTCTCTGCTGCTCCAAGTCCTCTTGCTGCTCCAGCTACAGCATCTAATCCACCCACTGTAGGGTTTGTGGAAATACCTGCAAGAGATCTTGACCTGGAGGGCTTAGATGACAGCCACGTGTTTCCAGGTCTAACAGAACTGAGTGGAAGGGTAGAAGAGCTGAGGACAGAGCTGCAGGCTAAGGTAGCAGAGCTGCAGGAGCTCAGAGCAACAGTGCAAGGACATGATGGAGTCCTGAAGATGATTTCAAATGGAGCTGAAGTGCCATCAGACTCTGCTGCCGATACTGGGGGAGGCATCGAGAGTTTGATGGATGCTAAAATGAGTGCAGTCAGGGTAGAAATTCTTGATGGATTCGAGAAACATGTTGAGAATGCAGAGAAACGCTGCGGGGAGAAAGCTGGGGATGAGCGCCGCCAGTGCCAGAGGGATCACCGTCAGCGGCAGGAGCAGATGAGAGACACTCTGGAAGAAAGTACATCAAAGCTGAGGACTGAGCTGGGGAACATCCAGTCGCAGATCCATGGTTTAACAGACACAGAGGGCTGCTGTGGCAGCATGAGTGGACTGGCAGAAAGGGTTCAGCATCTGGAAACATCTGTGGCAAGTCTAAACCGGTCCCAGGGGCACCTGAGAGTGGATCTTAGTGGTCACAAGGACCACATAGAGGGAATGCTGGAGGGCCGTCTTCGATATGTTGAAGCCCAGCTTAACCTGACTGGGCAGATTAAAAGTGATGATCCTGAAAAGAAGAGAGATGTCCCAGAAGATGCCATAACAAGCCAAGGGTTAGAGGCCAGAATGGAGGGTAAGCTTAGAGACCTAGAGGGCCGCTTAATGACAGCTCTAGAGGAGCTTAGCAATGCCACTGCCCCTGCACTGCTGGAAGGTCATGCTGTTCCAACACTAGAGACGGAGCTGGAGTCCCTCCGAGGGAGACTTGAACTAGATGTAGACAGAGTGCAAAAACATCTAAACAACCTTGAGCTTCTCTGCTCCTCTGCTTGTTCTTTGCCACAGAAACCTGCCACTCAAGGAGACTCTGCTGGGCCAGGAGAAAACCAAGAACTCGAGCAAAACATAAAGCAGGTTTTAGACCTACAGAGTGACCGTCTGACCAGTCTTAACTTTACTCTGCAGAAGATCTTGAACACCATGGCCCTCAGGGAGAGGCAGGTGGACGCAGAAAGAGATCCTCCTATTCAGGCAGAACTTACAGTCCTTAGGTTCAATGTTCATTCTGTCAACCACACCCTGATGAGTCTCCAAGACTCCCTGGGCATGGTGGTTCATCAGGTGGGAGAGGCCAACAGCTCCTGGCATGAAAGAGAGCTTCGTCTGGCTAAGCAGATAAAGGGAGTGGTCCAGCTGGTCGGACATCAGGCTTCCATGCTTGGAGCAGGCGAGCGCAGGTTGACCCGACTTAAAGGTGAGCTGCAGGAGATGAAGAAGCGCCTGGCAGAGGAAGTCCGAGGATGCCGGAGCACAGCCATGGTGGTCAAAAAGGAGGTAACGGAGGTTGGAGGGCGTGTTGCCAGTGTGGAAGATCAGTGCAAAGGCCTGAATTACCTGGCAGAGGACCTGGAGAGAATCAGGGAGGAACTGGAGAGACAATCCAACAGTCTTCTTCTGCAAGTAAATGGGACTCTCTCCAGTCATGCTCAGCAGCTGTATGAGCTTAAAGATGAGCTAAGAAACTGCACCATACGGGCGGAACCGACAAGGAGTTCAGAGACGACGACTGCACAGGTGAATCGAGGGGACACATTCACTCTGAATTAGTTCAGTGAGTAGGGAGAGCTGATTTTAAAGGGGTAAATGTGTTTCAGCTGAAACCTTTAAACCTGCACTGAAATAGAAAGGTTTTAGCTATATTATGATATGCAGTGAAAAGAAAGAAGGCAGCTAACTGTGATGGAAATTAGGACATGTTGAGATTCATTCACAAAGGTGCTATGACAATTTATTTTTTTGTAAACAATTATGTAGAGTGATTGAATGAAGGATGAAACGTGAATCTGTGAGTGTGAAGCTTATAAGAAGAATCATTTAACAATGTTTCTATGTTTTTATACTGTACTTTCTTATGCCAAGACTATAAATATGCAAGATATTTCTCTTTATGTAACAATCCATTAGATGTTGGGTTTACTTTGCTTATTTGGCCCATTTTGTTTCCATCTTGTGTTTCTTTTATTTCTGTGATCCTGCTCCCTAGTTTGAATTTTCCCTCAGTGCCTATGTATCCTGACCCTCTACACCTGTTTTCCATCTTCTCGTTTACTCACCTGTGTTGCATCCAGTGATCAAGTTCCTAGTATAAATACTGCTCTGTTTCAGTCACACATTGTCAGCTCCTGTCCACGCTAGTTTTCTGTCCTGCTCTGGTTTGTTAAATAAACGTTCTTTCACCATCCTCCCAGCTTCTTCAGCTCCTCTACAAACACTCATCATGGCAGGTTGTTTTAATTGTGTGAATGATCTTAAACTGCATTTCTTTTAAAAAGTGTATTTTTCTCAGTTACATTTGGTTTGATTTTAAAGTTTATCAGTTCTCACAATCCAATAAAAAAGTATGAAAAGTGTCTGTTTTTCTTTTAAAAACCTTATAAAAACTGAATACAGTCATAGTAAAAAAAAGTGCACTCTCTTTTAAATCATCCTGCATCTAATTTATCATCTCTAGCTACCATTGATTGTACAGAACCATACAACAACTCCATCAAGTCATCATTTAAACAAAGGTAAACTGCCCCCCTGCTGTAGAGCCTTGCCTCCCTCCCACTAGCAGCCAAATTTTATGTCTTTAACATCATACATATAAAAACAAATCACTTGTTTGAGCAGAAGCCTCGTTTTGCTTTCAAATTCACCAAAAATATGTGATTGTAAATATAATCTTAGGTCCCTGGAAAAACAGCCACTCAAAACATTTCTCAACGAGGCCATGATGAAACAGAAACCTCACAAAACAAGATAAATTTCACAAGATGTTAGATCGTATGATCTAACTCGAAGCCAGAAGTCCCAGAAATGAAAAATAAACCTGCAAAAGTGCTCAAAATTAGGTTCTGGGATGTGCAGCTGAAATGGGGAGAGAGGGCATTTTCAAGGAGGTTAAAGAAAGTGAGCATTTTTTTATTTTTTTTATTTTTATTTTGACAGACGAGACAAAGGAGATTTATAACTAAAACTCGTCTTTATTTTCTTAGACAGTGATGCAATAAATAATTTTAAAGTGTTTTTGTGGATATTTTGGTATCCCCATTTACATATGAGGGACTTTCACAGACTTCACTGAGGAGGTCCAGCATTGCCACCATGCCTAGACCTCTTGCCACTCCATTGTTTTTCACACACACTCCTATTTAGTTTTGGCTTTATTTTGATGAACAAATAAAGAAATTGTGGAGTCCTTTGAGTTTGTCTGTACACTTGATGTTATACTGTCATCAGATGAGGCTTGCTTATCAGATCAAAAGTACCGTTCGAAAACTTTGACCTTTAAGAGGGTATTAAACGTACTTCTCATTAAGCCCACATGTCTTCCACGCAAAACCAAACAACTGATTTTCTTTTTACTACAACGTGAAGTCATTGTACAGACTTATGGTATTGCTGTCACTTCAGTGTTGATAGGGAAGCATTGGAGAACCACAAGAGGGCAGTAGAGACATATTAATGTAGGCTTCAGTGGAGTGAGGATGTATGCTAAGAGTAAATAACACTCCAAAGCCTTCCAAGAATTAAGTCAACTGGGACAGAGCTCGCTTGCCAGAGGAATATTACAAATTTGTATTATTGCCAAGGTGATGAAGAAAGACAACCCAGGAGCAGCAGCCAATATCTCATTTCTTCTGGTTGCACATCATGCACGGCTGTCATTGGACATTGCAATATAGTAAAAGGTGACCTTGCTAATAATCCTCTCCTGTTAGCTTCTGCTCTGCAATCAGGTGCTAAAATGACAGCTTCATGGGAAATGAGTCCACTGTTGTGTGAAAACACTTTAGCCCAAGACACGGGCTGCATATTAACAGGGAATGGAATAATGGAAAATGGAAAGGAAAGGAAACAGATGTGAGAGACTCCACATTTTTGCTGTTTGGGGAGCTGAAAAAAAGTGAATTTGAGATGTAAGCATACACCTGAGGAATAATGCCACTTTACAGAAAGATGCTGAGGAAAACACACACTGTTTCAAGAAACTGTTTCAACAAACACTGTTTCAAGAAAAAAGCACTCCACAGTTAACACTTCACCTGCCAAAGAAGTCTCAATGTTTAAAAAAAAAAAAAAGGGAGCATGGTATCTATATAATTATCTGAGTTCTCTTCTTTATAATCCCCAAATGTCTCCATTGGATTCACAGTAACACCAGACCAGACAACAACCCATTAATCTTTGTTTCCAGCAAGGCACTTTGACAGAAAGGGCAGACTTGGCTCTGGTGAATTTGTTTCCTCTCGCTCTCCTCAGCGCTCCCTCATGGTGGAGTTGCACTTCCTGCACGACAAGCAGAGCATCACTGACCACAGCCTCCACCCAAAATCACAAAAAGCACAGCTGGCACAAAGACAGAGGACATAGGATATTAGAGTAAACACAGGGTGGCAGCTTTCGAAAGTGTGAATCATCCTATATCATGTCCTCTGCAGAAGCTTAAGGTTAAAGTACTGTGGAGCTTTTGTCCTCATTACAGTGATGGCCAGAGAACAGACAGAGTTGATTACAGTTGGCTAACAAACAAGGAAGCCCAGGAGAGGGTTATGTTAAATCAAGGACTACTTCGGGATTTGACATTTTCGAAGGAGATGTTACATATAAAGCTGAGATAAAGGATTTATTCTTTACAGAGGAAGGAAATCATAAATATAAAGTTGCTGTAATAATGTTTGCAAAACATTTTGAGTTTTAGATAATCCAACTAAATGAATGAACGGATGCAAAGAGGAAGTTAGATGATCATTATAAAAAGGAAAGGAGAAGGGGAAAAGAGCCATGCCGAAGGAGCCAACAAATGAGATATGATCATTATAATAAAAAAATCATGAAAATGTAAAACAAGATAAGAATAAGAAGAATTCAGTCAAATATAATTTTAGTTTCTTTTCCTTTCTCTCGGGGCTGAAAACAGAGTCCAAAATCTTCAGTCCACAACCTTCGATTCATCAGCAAAGACATTGAAAAAGCTGTGTTTCAACAATTAAACACCTTCTTAATAATGACAAACTGCTTTGATGTCTTGTGGTCTGGCTTCCGTACTCACCACAGAACTGAGACTGCCCTTGTCAATGACATCCACATAAATACAGACTGTGGAGGAACCACAGTGTTGGTTCTGCTGGACCTCAGCGCGGCATTTGACACTGTTGACCATGACATTATTGAAGCGACAGGAGAGCTGGGTTGGACTCTCTGGCACATTACTTGACTGGTTTGACTCTTACCTAAAAAACACGGACTTCTTTTTTTTTTTTTCAATAGGTAACTTCATTGAGGCAGACAGAAATCATATGTGGGGTACCCCAAGGTTCAATCTTGGGGACCCTCCTAGTTAACTTGTTATAATCTGAGCTCCCATTAGCTCAGATTATAACAAGTAATAAGATTAGTTACCATAACTACACAGATGGTCCTCAGCTCTACATCATGATGTCACCAGGTGACCTTGAACCCATCCATGCTCTGAACAGATGCTTAGAACAAATCAGTGCGTGGATGTTCCAAAACTTTCTTCAGCTGAACAGAAACAAAACTGAAGTTATTGTCTTTGGACCTAAAGAGGAACAATCTAGAGTCAGCTCGCAGCTTCAGTTATTATAACTAGAAACTAGAGATCAGGCCCAAAATCTGGGTGTAGTGATGAACTCAGACCTGAACATTCAGAGACACATAAAGACAATTTCAAAGTCAGCCTTCTATTACCTGAAGAACATTTCCAGGATTAAAGGACTAATGTCCCAAGAAGATCTAGAGAAACTCCTCCATACGTTTATCTTTAGTCGCATTGATTACTGCAACAGTGTCTTCACAGGTCTGTCTAAAAAGTCAATCAGACAGCTGCAGCTGATCCAGAATGTTGCTGCTCGTATTCTCACCAAGACCAGGAAAATAGAGCACATCACCCCAGTTCTAAAGTCCTTCCACTGGCTCCCTGGAGCTCAGAAAATAGACTTTAAAATGCTTTTGTTAATTTATAAATCACTGAACTGCTTAGCACCAAAATACATTAAAGACCTGTTGTCGTTATATCAACCTTCCAGCCCACTCAGGTCTTCTGGTTCTGGTCTGCTCTGCATCCCCAGAACCAGAACCAAACATGGAGAAGCAGCCTTAAGTTTTTATGCGCCACAAATCTGGAACAGACTTCCAGAAAACTGCAAAACATCCAAAACACTGAATTCCCTTAAATCAAGGCTAAAAACCCACCTGTTTAGAGCTGCCTTTAAATAATAATAACTGGAAAATAGATTAATTTTGGTCTAGATTATAACTTTTCATTACTTCTCTTCATTCTGTCACTTTAAGGTAATGTTTCCTTTTTTGTTTTTGTTTTATTTGTTAATTGTGTTTTGTTATTATCATGTAAAGCATTTTGAACTGCCTTGTTGCTGAAATGTGCTATATAAATAAACTTGACCTGACAAAACCATAACATAACTTTTGCTTTGTTTGGAAAACACTGTTGCTATTATGTTTTAATTAATTGATTAATTTAGTAATTAATTCATGACCGCACTTAAAGATTTATTTAAAAGGTATTAGATTTTCCAAAGTAATGCACAAAACTCTTTGTAGATAAGAAAACCCATAAGCCATAAACTAATACAAGCAATGACTCAGCTCACAATTTGCTGGGAAAGTGGGAAAAAATAAAACTTTACAATTTATTTCCTTTTATCATCACATGAGATGCCCAGAAAGAAGTGACAGAAAGAATCTCATTTTTCCATTTTCATGCCTGTACTTGTATTAAAAAAACAAAAAACAAGACTGTATATGAACAAGCTACTTCAACCCACATATTACCATGCATCAGTTAACACAGACAAGATTTTGCATGCATTTTTATACTGTTATTTATACAGTCATACTCAATTATTGCCAGATACTGAGGGTTAAAGCGGTCTTGAAAAAAAGAGTTAAAACACTAACTCACTGCACAATCAAAATAATTCCAGGGACCCTATATATAATTGTGGCCATAAAAGGGTAAAAGAATAAATATCTGAAAAAAATCTCAGTTCAAAATCTGCCTTTAAGGTGTTTTTCAAAGCAGATGAGTAATTTTAAAACACGTTACTGACACAAAAAAAAAAAGCTGTTTGAGTGATGCCTCTCAAGAACAGAACAGAAATACCAGGTATGGATAATGAGGTGTCATTTCTAACAGCAGAGTGCAAATGCTTACTGTTGTGATTTAAGACAAAAAAAGATCTTGGAAAAAAAAAGTATTGCATGAGCATTCTTACATTCCCCAAAGACCCTCTCTGCAGTACAAGTGACTGAAAGCATAAAAAGCGTTAGAGTTCTCATTACCCACCAAAAACCTTCTGTTAAAAATACTTTAAGGATCCAAAACTGCTGGGTTAGTAGCCAGACCATCAAAGCAGTTGCCAGTGGTGTTTGTGAGCATTAAGTTTTTCAGGTGAAAAAAAAACGTGTTTCTTTGTGATGGTTTTTATTTTTTAAATATCTGCTTTCAGCAAAACATGGGTTGATATCCAAGGCTCCCTTTGTTAAGATAAATTCAACACTGCTCTTCCCAAACCTTCTCGTTCTATGTTACCCACAGTAATTAGCTGCAGCAGCTACTTGTATTTTCTTAGTGTCTGAGCCAAGTGAATGACAGGTGGTACATCAGTAACTTGCCTTCCCTCCCAGCAACCAGCAGTGTAGCATTAGCCTGCATTGAGCTGGCAAAAAGACATGTTGAGAGAAAACTAATTGTAGATGTGGCCCTACTGAACATGTTATTGGAATAACGTTTGGACAGATAAGTTAATACAGGGTAGTTACAGAGCTACTGCATGGCTGGCAAATATAAAGTGTTATGGAGACACAGCTGTTTGAAGAAAAGGAAGTGTGCATCAGTGTAACAATGCTGGTCAGAACTGGAGCAGAAATCATGATGCCAACCTGAATTTAGTGTTTTTCAAACAACCATTTTTGTCTTGAGCTTGCTGAGCTTTCCATAGCATGCTTTAAATCCCTTGGTATGGTGCCAGTCTGCCTCTCAGACAGCTTCCTGACTTCCTCCCAACTGGACAAATTGCCATATAAATATATGAGTTATGAACTCAAACAGAGCTGGAGGCTATCATTGCTCTCAAGTGGAGAGGTCAGTGTTCCATGCATTGTTATCAAATTTCATTGATGGATTTATTATGTGTCAAACTTCCACTGCCTTGTGCTTGCTATTTTCTTTTATGCTTTTTTTAATTAGTGTTTTGTTGACTTTAGGCGTGGCATAAAATATAACTGTTGTGAGGTGCAAAATAAATACTTAAACCATGATAGTAATTCACATTTCATTGGTATAAAACGCAGTGAATATGACTATCTGAGAAGTTTCCATACAATCATCTGAGACGTTTCAATACAATTATCATCATTAAGGGCAGTGCCTCCAAGGCTGCAGAGCCTCAGTCACCCGTCTCCCCATGTCTTATGTCATGTTGTCTGTTTGTTTGTCCTGGATGGGTTATATTGGAATTGTAATTTCCCCTCGGGGATTAATAAATTAATTCTGATTCTGATCATGAAAATGAATGTCACAATAACTTGTGTCCTACTGATTTATTTGTACTGCGTCTGTTGTTATTTTTTCAAGAACAGAATAATTATGCAACAAATTAATTTGGAACAAAAAGAATTTGACGCAGATGTTCCACTTTCCAAAGCTTTAAAAAATGATTGATTTATACATGTAGGCTCATGTTGTACCTTTGGAAAAGTACAGAGAATAACTTTGTATCTTTTTCATACTGGGTCTCTAAATGTCCTGTGTTTTCTATTATATATTTTCAATGTTTATTTTTATCTGCAAGGTTGAAGTTTTTAGTTTTTTTTTTTAGTTGTTTTTTTTTTTTTTTTTTTTTTTTTTTTTTTGAAGTAGCCCCATGAGAGGTTTCAGTGTAACCCACTGAGACTGCTGTGACCTGGACAAAGTGATCTTCCTCTCTTTTGGTCAGTTAGGTGGGATTGTCTCTAAAGTCACAACGTAA
The DNA here is from genome assembly GCA_014839685.1 of Anableps anableps. Classification (NCBI taxonomy): domain Eukaryota; kingdom Metazoa; phylum Chordata; class Actinopteri; order Cyprinodontiformes; family Anablepidae; genus Anableps; species Anableps anableps. Next base: position 31,541,602 of record CM026071.1, on the reverse strand, counting down.
TTTATTTGGTCAAAAAAAAAAAAAAAAAAAAAAAAAAAAAAAAAATCAAAGAATATGCTTAAGCCATAAAGATTCACATTTGTACAACCTTACTGCACCTTTGTGTGACAAACGAACCTCTCTATACAAAATGTTTTCAATTTTTTTACAGTTATGCTTTTTTAACATAGTTAGTGAGTATAAGAATGTAATTACCAGGTGCAAGTTTATTTTTCTCATTGGAGAAATTCTTAATCTTTTGGACATTTCTCCCAAAAAAATTACTGATGTTCTTATTTTAACTAGTGTCTTGTTATTGTCTTGTTTTTAACTGCATCTATAATTTCCTTTCTGGTTGTGCACTAGACTTTCAACATGAAGCTAATTTGGCATTTATGTTACTAGTGGCTCTCTTGTTCCAAGTAAGTTTCAGACAGGATACAAGTCTAATTGGATTAAAAGCTATTAGAAAAAAGGAGAATGTTTTAAATCTGTAGATGACATTCAACATCAAATAATTTATGGTTAGGAAGTAGAACAAAGTTTCTAGCAGCAATACTTAATCATATTGCAGCGCCATGTCGGATTAACTCTGTACAGTTTGACGTTTTGTAATCTGGTTCCTGTGGAGGCCTATGCTCTCCTGAGCTGAAATATAAATATGATAGATAATACCTGATGATTTTCATGTCTTTTAAACTATATAAAAGAAAAGGAGCACTGTGTAACATTTTGGGGTGTATTATAGCAGAGATGCAAGTTATCATGACTGTTTCCCAGATTTCTTAGTCAAACTTTTCTAACCATTTTGCAACAGTTAAATAAAAAAAAAAAAAAAAAAACAATAAGCTACAGCAGCATTTACACCATAAATTCAGTGTAAAGTATCGAGGGTCATTTATTTCTTTCAACAAATACAATCAAGAATGAACATAGCAGTTGGAGTTTAGGAACATTTTATAGAAAAAAGGAATAGAGTGGAATTACCAGTAAACTACTATAATTTCGGAAAAAGTAACTATTTCTAGTGTGGATTTGTGCATAACATCATAACATACAAATGGCATATGATAAAGAGGTAAATAATAAAATAAAAACTACTTTTACTGCTATTGCTATCACTGTTACCACCACTGCCAAAACTAATAATAATATAGACAGTATTACTAATGTTAATATCATTCTCTGGCTCATATATCATTGAATATATTCTATTTTGAGAAAACGAGATAGAGAAAAAAGCCTGAGACACAAATATTATTCTCTTCTTGGCCGGAGTAGAGAAGTCTAGTTCACCAGACTTTCCAAGACTGAGTAAGGGCCGTATTCGGTGTTTTTTTGAGGGGGGGTCCCTGTAGTCTTCTGGACTAAACCCTATCCTACAAAGTAGGCTTCAAAGACTATAGAAATATTAAATCAAAATGTGGCGAGAAAACCATTGTTTTACACAAGATAAGACTGAAATAGGGGCTCATTTCAGTAGCACAGTTTCTGTTTTTTAAATCTTAAACCCTCCCAAACTGGGTTTACTTTTTTAAACGAAATCACAATAATAGTTATATCCATGTCTAGTTAAACACTGAGCTTTACTCCTGGTTACCAGGCTCTCCCAAACTTGACTCCCATCCTGATAATTTCCCACCATGTCTAATAAGCCCCTGAATCAACTTCATTCTTTGGCTGAATCAACTTCATTCTTTGGCTGTGACACTAAGATAATCTAAATATGCTCAAGCAACCAGCCATGTCAGTGACCAAATAAGGACCAGGCTGAGGTCTTAATATGACAGCGTTGCTCTTTCCAGCTCTGAAAGCCCTGCAACCTCTGCACAGCTCAGGCAGAGAGGCCACACTCCCTTAAGCAGCTTTCCATGACTGCCAGCCTGTGAGCTGTGCTGCTCCCAGCAAACTACATGGATGGGGATGATAAAGTAGGATGACACAGCACTTTAGGTGCAGCTCCAGCCCTCCCTCGAAGGTCTGAATTTACTGTTTGACCGCAAATGACACTTTATTTCTCAAGTGAATGTCACATTTGTTTTGGACCGTTAAATTAAAAGAAATGTGATTTGAGCTCTTGATTACACATCAAATTGCACAGAATCAATATCCTTTAACTGATCAATATTCAGAACTGTTGCTGAAGCTTTAATTGCTGGACTGGAAAATATTCAGCCTAGTCCTAATTAGCCAGTTTTATTGGTTCTGCCATACAGTTATGGAGCACTTTAGTTGTATGCATTGAGAGCATTTCCATTATATAACAACATATAGATAAACCACCCACACACCAATATACCCAGTGGAGGCATTTGCAGGATTCAGACTATAACTCGGGGACGCTGAAGACAGACCACCAGCCATCCAATTAGTGAATGGACAACCATACGTCCCGAGGCACAGCCACTCATTTCTTCATTCTAACTACTGGAAACAAGATGAAAAAAGGTCACAGGCCGTCCAACATGTTAATCACTGACCCTCTATGTTGTAAACATTTCTTGAAGATTAAATAGAGCATAAATCACACAGTTATACTTTTCAGGGCTTCCTAGTGACTGCCAAACAGTCAGAAATCTGAATGATGTGAAGGTAAAAACCACAGCAGGGATTTAAACAGTGATGCTTTGCTTGGACTGTAACAGATGGCAGCAGTGAATAAAAATTACATGAGATTGATAGCTTGCTGGTGTAATTCTTCTAATAAGCTCAATGATAATAAGTTAGGCAATCAGAAGAAATTTGATACACTAGCAGACAGAATGGGTATTTAATTGGGCGTGTGTAGCAGGCAGACGCAGAAGCATCTGACCGTCAACCAGAGATTGAACGTCACTTCTGACCGTTTGCCAGTTCTGGAGCAACTGGCATCTTGGGAGATTTTTGTTTAAAAAAAAAACACAATGTGGGATGAAATACATGTGGATGCTCTCCCACTGAGATGTATGTTAGCTATACATGGTGGTCAGCTGCATCAGGAAGAATTCATCACCTTTAAACGTTTCCACACGCAAGCAAAAACTTCATTGTATGTTGTTGGGGTTTAATGTGAAAGATCAACATAAAATGGTGCACAGCAATGAGCAGAAAGAAAAAAAATGATGCTTGGGCCATTTGAACTCATGAATGTGCTTTGGTCTAAAGCATTTCGTTGTGGCACAGGCTGTGTGCTCAGGGTTGTTGTGCTGCTGGGAGGTGAACCTCCACCCCAGTCTCAAGTCTTGCACATTCTCCAACAGGCTTTCCTCCAGGACTGACCTTCATTTAGCTCGATGCATTTTCTCACTTCCTTCTGTTGTCTCCCCTACATGGTAAGTGGCAAACTCCAAACAGGACACCTTAATGCTTTCTTCCCACAACAGTTTTCTTGTCGCCACACTTCAATAAACACAGACTTGTGGAGTGCATGAGAAATAGTTGTCCTGTCAACAGATTGTCCCACCTGAGCTGTGGATCTCTGAAGCTTCTTCAGTATTACAATGGGCATCTTGGCTGCCTCTCTTATAATGTTTTACTTATCCGGACAGAACAGATGTACTTATACTGAGGATGTTATGCAAAATTGACTTTTCTTTAGCTTTATATCATGTTACAATGTTATCCCCTCATCAAAAACAGTCCTGGAGTGTTGCTTTGACTCTTTCAGAGCTCCATAGAGCACCCTCCCTAGCTCAGCTCCACCAGACTAGCAGCAGCAGCAGTTAGCAAACACCTGGTGGAACTGTGTGTCTCCTGAGCTCATCGTACGAACTACTTCTCAGTGCAACGCTCCTAAGAACAGTTGTAAACGGCATGGAGAAGCATTGTTGTGATGACATGCTCAAGGGGGAGTGTTGGGAAGGGTAGGAGCTTCTTAAAGAGACAGAGGCCCAATTTCAATGGGTCAGATATGGATATGACACAAAGTCAAGCTTCTTTTAAGTTATGTTTGATATATAGAGCATTATTATAACAACTAAAGGTAACATAGTTACTTGATTGTCGTATAAATTGCCACTATGTGCCTGTAAAATACACACCCCTATAAAATACGTACATAAGATTGTGGTTGTCCATCCATCCATTATTTTCTATTTAATCTCAGATTAGGTCACACACAGTTACTTTCTCTATGTTACTGAAAATCAAAATTAATTTACATACTTACCACTGTTCTCCATGTGTATGAAATTACATCCAAACTGGATCATTATATCTCACCAGCTCATAACAGTTATCAATCCAGCTGCACTAACAGAGGAAGACAAAATTATTAGCATTGGCAACGGAAATAAATGAAAAATAAAAATGTATTTCCATTTAAGCAGATGTGATTAATGATGTGGCTGACCCTGGTAGCTATGACACACAGCAGATTAGTGGGATACTTTCCTGAAAGTGACCTTATTGTAAAACTGATCCAGTTTCTTACTTAGCTGTTCAATTTTTTTTTTTTTTTTTTTTTTTTTTTTTTTTGCCATGGAAACCAAATACATATATCAGCTGTGACTAATGTTGTTTAGATTTGCAACTACATTCAAGGTGGTTGAATAGATGCTCTAATACTAGACGTTAAATGTTAGGATGACGCCAGTTCTCCACTTGGGTTTAATTAAGTTAGAAGTGAAAAGGACACGATGAGATGAGGATTAAAAGAGCAACTCATTGCCCTCAAAGTGAGGAGAATCATAGAGAAAGGGATACAGAAAGAAAACACTGATGTTTTTCACCAAAATGTTTTTTACACAGAAAGAATAGCAAACTGATTGTAATGGTTGTGCTGGTCTTCTGTGGCCAGCTTTAATGTGGCTGTGCTCTGACTTTAAGCAACAGTCTTTAAACACAGAAAAACAAAGTGAAGGAAATAAGCAGGAAAAGTAGCCGATCCGAACAGGGATGGATGAGATGGGTTGGGCAGTGGTACTTTGAGTCATCCACAATGCTCAGATCTTCACAGTATTATGTTGATCCCTCTCCCTCCACTCCTCTCTCTTCCCCCCTCCCTCTCTGGCCTGCCGTCACTGTGAGCTTCTCGTTGTACATCAGCTAGACTCGGGTGCATGTCCACAAGGATGAGGAGCGCACACGCTGTGTGACGGAGCGAGCCCTCGTCCACCTGGCTGCTCACATGCACGTGCGTATCAGTGTTCGGGAGGAGGATACCTCTAGTGGACTCCTCAGTGTCAGCCTGAAGCTGGTCCTGTGCTCCCTCCTCTCTTCTTCTGTCTCCATCTTCCTGTCTTCTCTTCTCTTTTTTTGCTTCTCCCAGAGACTGGTCAAGATCATCTCCTCCATGTCTGGCTCTCCACTTGGCCTCCATGAGTTTAATTGAGGACAAACCATTCCTCCCTGGAAGGTAAGCAGCACAGCAGCGGGGTTTGTGTTTCCAGAGCAGAACGGTGACCATATATTTGATTTTTCCTGAGTTTGCTCATGTTGTTTTAATAGGAAATCAAAACTGACATAAAGATGATATACCGGGAAAAAAGTATGATGTATAATTTTAGGGGATTTTGTTGAAAAAAGGTCTGTGTTTTGTGTTTGATTGTAATAAAAGAGTATTTCCTGAAGGGCATACAGTTGACGTTCACAGATTGTTTCAGTAAAGTGAAAACAGATTATTCTGCCTGTAACGCTGATGATTAAATGAAGTCAGAGACCTCACAGAAGACTGTGTGGGACCCCGCGCAGGATTAGGGATGAGATGCTCTGATTACACCTCTCTGCAACAAACAGCTGCTTCTGTTTATCTTTCAGCCCATGTGGAAATTGTCACCGTGCTAGACCATTTCCAACACAGCCGGTTGACCTGATCCCAGGGAGCATGCTGTGCATGTGTTGTTTGTTGGAATGTTTGCCTGCATAAATAAGCTGCCTGTTGTCGCTGGTGTCTGCACAAACACATAACTGTGGGTTTCATTTCAACTTGCCAACAGAAAATCAATATCTGCAGACAAATCATGATTACTATGACTAAGTGTGGCTTTAAGCTTGGAACAACTTTATTTAACAGTGATTCACCTTCAACATTCAAAGATCCTTGTCAAAGCAAAGGCAGAAAGGAACAGAGAAAACACGAAGCAGGATATTCACAAGGACTCTATTTGGCAAAAATATTTTCCTTTCTTGCAGCTGATCTGTGCTTATGTAAAAGAATACATTTGTGCAATTTAGTGAAGCAGAAAATCACTTTTTTTCCTCTTTTCCTTGTGATTAATGTCATCCCATATGCATTGATGGAACAGGATATAAGTACCGATACTTACAGCTACTTCTATTGTGCTTCAAGCTGATGTATTCAATGTTGTAGTCACACAGCTCCAGTCAGAAGTTCAGTGGTGCTGATCAAGGACATGAATGTCATTTTAATTTTTGAGTTTTAATGATAAAGTTAATCTGTCCTTTGTCGATGGTGGAATGATTATCCAACATATTAATGAATTTTAAAACAAGAACTGGGTCAACAAGTTTGAATTAATTGTGAGTTTACAATTATAAATACAGGTTAGTTTAATGTTCCCTTAAGTTGCATAGAAGCCACAACCACTGTGTAGCAATTAAAAAACATTGATTGGATATTGGACGACTCTTCTTGGCATGACTGGTAGAGTTCATTTAATTGGTTGGTCTGCTGGCAAGTATCAGCTTATCCTTCTTGACTCCTCCCGCTTTGTGTAATCCACCTTTTTCTGTCAGCCCCACAGCATAATGCTACCACCACCATGCTTGGCAGCTGGTAAAGAGTTGTTAGGTCTCATTGGGGCCACATTGCTCCATGTTTGTCTCAGCTGACCATAAAATGCTTCTCCAGAAAGCTTTTGGCTTATCCATGTGGGCAGCAGCATATTTCAGCTGAGGTGTCCACATTGAAGCAGGGGCTTCTTTCTCGGTCTACACTCTCTGCTTTACTACTATTCACAGATTTGTCTGTGGAATGTCACTCCAAATTATTTGTGGAAAATCTGCACATTTGTGAATTTTTGTCAGAGAACTTCTTTAAAATATTTGAAACAAGAAGCAGCTTGGGAAGCTGAAATGCCTTTGCGCAATGTTAACTGACATGCTGTTTGCAAACAGCCAATTCAGGAGCGCCATCCATTTCCCTTGGCCCTGATTGTGGCTGTTTCCCCAAAAGTGGAATTAAAAAAAGACAGGACTCTTTAAATTCAGGCCTCAAGGACTTGTGTCCTGCAACTTTTAGATGTGTCTCTGCTTCAACACACCTGTGTCAAATAATCAGGTCATTAGCAGGGCTCTGGAGAACTTAACTGCATACTGAGGAGGTACATTGGACCGGGGACACAGCTAAAGGTTGCAGGACACAACCCCCCAAGGCCTGGATTTGAAGACCCCTGATGCAGATATTAGCTTCTGCTGTAGTGCAAAGACGGTTTCCACTGTCAGTATTAAGGTATATTTGGTGCTTGAAATAATAAAATGTGCAGTTATAAGCTTTTTTTTTTACAGGAAGTCTTAAGTATTTACGGATTTTAGCTATAAACTGACGTTTAGTTCTCACCAGGGGTCCAGTGTCCCACCTACAGTCAGTCACAATCACTAACAAGACTTTAATTGGCATTGGCCCAATCAAGTTACAACACACCCCAGAGCCTGCAACATCACTTATTAAAATATTTAGGTGGCGGTATGTATATGTTTGAGGTTGTATTTATAATTTTGTGTGAATGGTTAAAATATCCAATTAAAATATGTGCCTTCAGCATTGTTTGATGTAAACCAATTCCACCAGAGAAAAAAAAGCGTTGAATTTTATCCATAAAATCCCAGACTCAACACAGCATTCCTGCCAATGAAGAGTGTATTTAAATATCTGACCTCCTGTAAGTTCTCACCATACTTTTATAAAAAAAATTAAAAACCTGCATTAATAAAGCTCATATGCAAGAAAGCCTGAGGTAGGCGTAAAGAGGTAGTTGGTGCTACTAGTTTTGTTTTATACATGACAGAAATCAATGTCCAAACCCAAATTGAGCCCTGCTGGGAACTCATTTATAGTCTGATTAGATCATGTCAAGCTCTGCATCTTGAACACTTTAGGTGCATGCTGCATCATGTGATCAGTCTCCACAGACATTATATAATTTATGTCGCAGCACGCTTGCCGATGTTAGAAGGAGCTGCCTCCGATGGCCCTGTCATGCTGCTGAAGCTTTGTGTGAATATTATACAGTTATGGCATTTGCTTGTCACTGACAGTCCCTCTCAGCTGAAGAGGCAGGCAGGGTGAATACAGTCAACTTTAATCTCTCAAAGGTCTCCTCGGTCCCTGGGGGGCATGCCACAAAGAAACCATGCATGTATCTGCAACAATTTCCTATTACATTTTTTATATTGTTGTGAATCATAAGACGACTAGATTATCACACAAATAGGTGATACAATGAGATCTAGGTTGGGGGCAGTATTTATTTGTCGTTTAACAGCTGTTTTGTTGAACGTGATTGTCCAAACAAAAACAGCGGACATTCAGTTAGTTTCGGATAAAAATACTTTTAGATTCACTGCTTTTGTGATCTATGATGAATTGTGAAAAGTAACGCGGAAAGCATAAAAATGTTACAGCATTAAATTGCTCTGATGAAAACATTGTTAACACCCCGGGGGCATGGGAGCCCAGTTAAACCAAGCGTAAAAGATGTAGTGTGACACATAACATCCCAAAACACAAACACAAGATATGTCAAAGGCACAAACACTGAGGGCTGGCCGTGAACATACTGTAGCATTACAATGATTATGTAATCACTGCTGTTATTTATGCTATTACAATCACTGACATTGTTGCTGACGCCACTTTAAGGCCATAAAGGTGAAAGAACACGCTGATAATGATGAAATTTAACCCTGACACAGCTTCTCCTGCACGTGGCCCCTTACTGCCACGCTCTCTGACCGTCAGCCTTTAAATGGCTGCTCATTTCAG